>BJCM01085587.1:0-21702 GCA_018326385.1 Flaveria bidentis
CTTCATGAACTTGAAGCTTCGGAAGACTTTGTCTTTGAGGCTTCGGAAGACTTCATGTTTGGCTTCGGAAGATATTGGTCTTGGCTTCGGAAGATTTCACACTTAGAGTATTTTCTGTTTCATGTGTGAAACTTCCTAAGCTTCTTCTTTAATGCACTTGTGCAACATGCAGGATAGACTTAAGATGTTTAGGTTGCATCAGCCTCTTCATTAATCTCTACAGAAAGTTTTTAGGCAACATGTTTTTGGCAATAGGTATGGATGGAAATAATTAGATTTTACTAGTTGCATACGGTGTTGGTAAAACAGAGAGCGAAGATTCATAGAAATGGTTTTTATTAAAACTAAAAGATTGTATCGGTGATAATCCAAATTTGGCAATTATATCTGATAGAGCTGCCTCAATTGATATGGCAATCAGAATTGTCTTCCCATATGCTTATCACGGGTTATGTTGTCGTCATTTGATGGTAAATCTGCGGTTAAAGTCAATGAAAGGAAAAATTACGATTCATTATGATGGCAGACCTGTAAATCTTATAGACTTTCTGATTTTGAAGAGCGCTTTTATAGACTCACCGCTGTACTTTCACGTATTCAAAATACTTTAGTCAATGTCGGGTTTGAAAAATGGGCAAGAGCACACTATTCAGGAAGTTGTTATAATATTATGACTTCTAATAGTGTTGAGTCTATCAATGCGTTGTCACGACATTCTAGAAAACTACCAATTATTGGGCTCGTTGAATTTTTTCGAGAATATCTACAAAAATAGTATTTTAATCGTAGACAGATTGCAGGTAATATTTTTATATAAAAGTACAATATAATATTTTATATTATTTGTTAAAAATATTGACATTAAATTTTGTTAGTGATTTGTCACATAGTCTTACAAAATGGGTAGAAAATAAAATAACAAGAAGAATTGCAAAAAGTGCAAAATGGATTGTGACCGGAATCGATGATCACACATTTGAGGTTGCATACAGATGCAAAAAATGTTTGGTTGATTTGTGGAGTAGAACATGTAGTAGTAGACAATGGGAACTCTCTGGTTTACCTTGTGGTCATGCGATTGTTGTTTCAAAGTTTTTAAATACAACAGATTGTAGTCATTGGGCTTTAAACTGGTTTAGTAAAGATATATATAAGGCTACATATGAGGAGTCACTAAATCCTTTACCAGCACAATCTGAGTAGGAGATACCTTATGGTTTCGTTCTTGTGCAGCCACCGCTGATGAATAAAAGACAAGCTGGCAGACCGCGAGAAAATAAACGCATACCGTCACGTGGTGACGTAGTAAAAGAGGTTGTATGTAGTAGATGTTGTACACAAGGTCATAAGCGCGACCAATGCAAAGCCCCACTGCCATCACAGGTTTCAAAATTAAAATCAAAGGCAGATGGAAGCAGCAATCCATATCAACCTACAGCATATGTCAATCCATAATATTTTCGTGAATACTTTTTTGATGCAACTAGCCAACCATCACAAATATGAGGTTTTGATTTGAACGAACCTTGATGATTTTGATTTTAATTAAACATTTTGTATTAGCGTTTAATGTTTGTAATATTATTAGAATGAAAATTTAAAAATTTATTTATTATTCTATTCTACCTCCCTATAAATATACTCATGTGTTCATCCATAAGTCTTGCACTTCATCTATTTTACTAACAAAATACATCTTATCTCACCAACAATCTCTCTATCTCACCAACAATTCACATACGTCTTCCTCCAAAACCACAAATACACATTGCAACACCCATATTAACTTATCTATATAATACTGATCAAAATTGTTCTACTGTCTTCTTTAAAATTTTCTTATCTACATAATACTGATCACGTGATGAGAAATATTATAACTGACAGTAAAAACTTTTACATTAATTTGTGTAAGATGTGTTTTACAACATACATCTTACCTGTGCCAACGAAGTCGGCAAACTCTGATTACGGGTTACCTGCTCACTGTTAGTAGAAGATATATTATGTTACGTGTTGACAGGAAATAATGAAGACATGATACGTATTGGCAGGAAATAATGAAGACATGCTACGTGTTGACAGGAAATTATAAAGACATACTACGTGTTGACAGTAAATAATAAGACATGCTACGTGTTGACAGGAAAAAATGAAGACATGCTACATGTTGACAGGAAAAAATATATTGATTATTATTCTTAATTTTAATTTATTAAAAGAATTGTAAGTTAGTAGTTGTACATTTACATTTCTCAAACATTATTATTAAAATAAATAAATAAATAAATTATTGCTATAAACATCACAACTTAAATATTAAAAATTATTCAACAACTTAGGTTAACTTTACATTACAATAGCAAACACATGAAATAAGAAAAATATAAAAAGTAATAAAAATATATTTTAACGTGAAAACGGTAAACTACGTCAGAAATACAACTGATCAGTCATGAAACACTTATATAACTTACATGTTTCTTTAAAATTCTCAACACAATCAATTGGTTTTCTTGTAACTAAATGTTCCATCAACATACACACGTAAGCTCCTTCATTAACTCTTAAGGCTTGGGGCGATATAACATAATCTTACTATACACTTACATTTAAATATTACATTTAAATATCATATATATATCAATTATTAATAAATTTAAAATCATATGGTACACTTACCTCTTCTAAATTTTCTTCAAACGCTTTTCTCGGAGTATGTGTTGCTGGAATATCTTTTTAAAATAATTATCCTTCAAAAAACATTTAATCAACAAATTTTATATAATATATGTATAAAACGTAATAATAATTGATATGATTAATACTTACAAGTAATTTGTGAACAATCTTTTCAATGTTTTTAGGGTCACAACAGTGACTATTATTTTGTTTTTATGTCGGCTCTGAATAATTATTTTGACTTATAAAACAATCATCCACGTGTGGCACGTTATTTCCATCAGCGTCAGGATGTTCAAATATTATTTCTTCTTGTTCAGGTGGAATTTCACCCCAATATAGACAACTTATTCTGTATGATTGGAGTGACTGATCAAACGGTGTTGATACAATATTTGATGGTAGATAATGACCCTGGAAATTTATGAATAATTATTAGTAAATTAATAAAATAATATTACTGTAATTTATTAAAAATAATAACATACCTCTTTTGAATTGTTTAAAATAGATAACGCTTGTTCCCACGTTATTAAACTCATAAGGGACTGTTAGTTATATTTTTAGACATAAATTATAGTAATTTTAGGTTGCATTTCTGCATATATTTTGCATTAAATGCATGCATCTTTTATTTTAATTATAAAGTAGTAGTTTTTGGTAGGATGAAATCTACTTTTGTATATTTCTTATTTTTGTAGGATAATTAAATGACTGGAAAAAGAAGTGATACAGATTAAAAATTTGAAAGCCAAGAAAAAAGGAGAGTTGGTTGAGAGAATGGGGGAGAACTCAGAAAGATAAAAGGAGAGGTTGCATAAAGGAAAAGAGGCATCGACTAGAGGAGGAGAAAAAGAAGAAAAGCATGAATCTTTGTGGAGGCTGGAAGAAGAGAGCAAGAAGACAAATAAAAAAGAATCTTTGTAATCTACTTTTCAGTGGAAGACATTGAAGTCTTTTTTGTTGATTTCTTTTGGGTATTCGTAAGTTTTTGTTTTCAATAACCTAGCCATCATGTCCGGCTAGGGCACTCTTAATTTCAACATTAAGGTTTAACTTCTTTGATTTTGGTTTGAACTTATGTGAAGCGTTTATGAGATATTTTTATATTAATGGTTTGTTTGTTTAATTTTCTATCTTAAACCCGGATCCAATCCGATATATATTAGATTGTTAATAAACCTGATCAACTTATTAATTTTTCTAATATAGTTCTTCAAGATTTAAAACCCTAATCAAGTTTTGATTTTTGATATAAGGAATAAGTAACAGTTTGAGTTTGTCTATGAATTCATTCTCGTTATAGAATCACACAATCTAGTTAAGCATACCGAACGACGTGTGTGTTTAATTATAATCGATACTTCTATCGTTGCAACCCGCACGCTAAGATCCAAATGGCGTGAGCTTAGAGTAGCGGGTTGGCTCCGATCAACGAACTACGATTAATTGGACATTAGATAGATGGGATATCCGAACGGCGTGATGTCTAGTATCGATACAAATCATTAATTGAAAATAATCATTGCACCATAATCGGTAATGATCAAAAGCCAAATCAAAATCAAGAAATTACCTTAGTGTTGGAATTAGTCTTCATATTTGAATTTACTTCACCATTTCATTAACGCTTTTAATAATCTCTTTTTCATAATTAAAATACAAAAAAATATCAATTTTCATTTTTCTAGCAGAACCGTAACACGGTCGTGTGGAATTTCCTTTACAGTTTTGACACGGTCGTGTCAGTCATTAGAATTTTTTGTACTTTTTGCAAATTACTTTAAGTTTTAGTTTTTAGTTAAAACCCTCATCTTCCTTAGTCCATAGTAAATCAAAGTAACTGCGCTAAAACGTTTTTGGTATAAAATAATTGACACGTATCCCTGAGGACACGAACCCTACTTCCGCTCATACTATTCTTAGTGTGTGTAACGGTAGGTTCACATTATAATATTTTATTTGCTGGATTCGACACCCAACAATTGGTGCCGTTGCCGGGGATACGGTGATTCTAATCATTTTATGCCAAAATCTTTTCGTACAGGTACACCACTCAAGATTGACTCGGAGATTTCACCCTAATATAGACAACTTATTCTGTATGATTGGAGTGACTGATCAAACGGTGTTGATACAATATTTGATGGTAGATAATGACACTGAAAATTTATGAATAATTATTATTAAATTAATAAAATAATAGTACTGTAATTTATTAAAAATAACAACGTACCTCTTTGAATTGTTTAAATTAGATAACACTTGTTCCCACGTTATTAAACTCATACGAGACCAAATCAATAGCCCTTGGCACGTACCCACGTCGTTTCCCATAATTATTCACTATCAGAAACACTTCACAAATCCAAATATATAACAAATAAAATATTTATATAATATATAATAAAAATAAAGAAAAATATAATTAAACTTATCAAATTTAAAACTTAACTTAAATGCCCAAACAAATCCTTTAATACCGTATCTTAGCTTTTTTTCGTTTTTCTTTTTCGTTTTTATAAAAAGCATTATAAATATGAGGGTAAGTATGATTTCAAAGATATGTACCCCAAAAAAATTCATTCCATGCTCCTAAATCATTAACTAAATTAAAAGTTGACTTGTCAAATTTTTTTTGCCTTCTAATCCCATAAAACCTCATTAAACAAGTAATAGTAAACAAACTTTTATAACAGTTACATTATCTAACATGTGTAACCTGTTATCAAAAACTTCTCTTAAATCATCTAACGTAGGTTTAATTATTCCATTTTTGTGAAAAACGGTATCAAGAAAATTTATTGTTGATGGAAGAATTTGACGTATCATTTCACCAAATTTAAAGCCGGTAATGATACAAAATTCTTTACGACCAAATTAAAGATTTTATCCATTAATTGAAAAGTTAATACCATTCTCTGGATTTTTAGTATGAACTTGCATTTGTAATATTAAATGAATAAGTGATGCATAATTACTAATACATTCACATAATAACCGTTTTGCAAAACAGGTGTTGTTAAATATTAAAAGTTGATCAGGATTATCTTTTAATTTATTATAATTTTTTTACAACTTTGAGATTACATCTAATAATAATACTATTAGACGCATAAAAACCCTACATAAAAATAATAAACAACTTCAATATAGAAAACAATAAAAAAGCCATATAATAAAATAGAAAGTAATAATAAAAAACTAACCTCGTGCTCCATTATCACAATTTCTTAAAATTGGAAAATTTTTGAAACAATTTTAGTAAGGTAAGATGATTTTTAAGATTTTTCGAAGTCCCACATATGGTCCCCCAAACCCGAATATAGATATATCTCGCTCCTCGCCTCGAAAATGGTGTCCTCGTTGACATGGGCGAGGGGGATGTCACATCCCTCGCTACCGTTGACCTTCACCTTGCCTAGATAAACGTGCGTTGCAGCATTTCAAAAACCACAACTGGCGAGGGGGATGTCACATCCCTCGCCTGAAAAGTTGCACCCCTCGCCTGTACACTGAACCTCTCGCCTAGAATCCGGTACCCCTCACCTTGAAATCCGTACCCCTCTCTAACATGGGCGAGGGTCACATCACATCCCTCGCTGACTTTGATGGAGTACTCGCTTATGTGGACGAAGGATAGGTCAAATCCCTCTGCTCCTCGTTTTTTTAAAAAAATGATTATCTACGTGGGCGAGATTTCAAACACGTGGGTGAGGGATGTGGGCGAGATTTCATGTATTTTCCTCGCCTATGGGCGAGGGTCAAAGTCACGATTCCATTTTCGTAAAAAAAATTGTCAATGGTTAATTTCGTAAATGGATTTAGCCAATTGGTTATTTTAGTGATTTTCCCTTATACTTGTGAATTAGGATTGTTTGATAATGAAATTCATATCAATTATTGAGTCTAACTCTTCGTTTAACTTTGTGCTTCAGTTGTTGGATCTCGTGTTGCAACTCGAGTTCTCATGCTTTTAGCAGGAGTCTTTTGATTTTTGAGATCATGTGGGTCGGGATTAACTCTGTCGTTGCTTCGATCGGCGGTTCTACGAACAAGAGGGTTTTCTTTTTCACGTCGAGTCGTTTGAAAACCAAAGCTCTGATATCAAATGATACAAAATCGAAAACAATCAAATGATACAAAATCGAAAACAATCAAATGATACAAAATCGAAAACAATCAAATGAATCAATAATAATAGATAATTAAATACTAGATTGAACCAATTGTTCCAAAAGCAACGTTCTTATATTTTATAAATCAACAAATACTAATAATAAACGAAACCAAACCCTGATACTTATACTATATTCTAAAACCTTAAAGATAAACTTGAATAAAACAAACAAATAAAAGATTTGATAATTGTAAATAAAAATAATAGATAATTATGGAATAATACGTGTTTCAAAACTTTGAATAATCTTCAATCCGGATCTCACTTGTGAATCTAAGGATTAATGATTAATGATTATGACGAACACAATGAGAAGAACACAATTAATAAGCAAACAAAAAGATTTGATTCAAATGTATTTCATTAAACAAATTAATATTACAGATGAATAAATGAATAACGAATAATAAATGCTTTGAACGTGTTGATGTTGATGTGACGGCTGCTAGGGTTTATGTTTGTGTGATTTGATGAGATGTTTGGGGTTTGCCGTATTGATGCTTGATTGTTTGTGTTCGTGTGTCGTCCGTGGCATCTCTTTGATGTGAAACCTAGGATCCATATTTATAGGCACATGTGTTTTAGTTAATGAAACACCAGATCTCTTGAGATTCGCACAACTGTCTTGTTGACTTGTAACACTTGTATTATTTAAATACAAGTGTTTGGATTCCGCAACTACATAGTCATCCATAGGTGTTTGTTCTTCCATAGGTACTTTGTTCTTCCGCAGGAGTTTGCTCATCCGTAGGAGTTTGCTCATCCGCAGGAGTCTTTACTTGAACTCTAATTCATTTGAACTCCAGTTGATTGTTCATCCGCAGATGATCTTAGAATGTTTGTTGTAAGAAACATATCTACGAAAGAACAAAATGTTCATCCGTAGATGTTTCTTACACTTAGTCAATTTCAGTAATTGACCAAGTATTATGTTTGTACCTGCAATCATACATAGATCAATACACACATAAGTTAACCTATATACACAATGCATACATCAAAATAATGAATTACAATCATTCATTACAAATATTAATTAAAGTTTTAAGTCTATACAAAAGTGATCTAGATCTGTTGTTCCTAGATCTAACACCACCGAATCCCATCCCAAAATGGGTTTAACTCCCGATCACCGTCCATAACACAACATCTATAAAGTTTTTATGGGTTCTAAGTTATCAAGTTTATTATAAACACATGTGAGTAATTTCTACCCCCAAATTAACAACAATGCCCAGAGTCACTAAACATATTTAAACCGTTCTAGATTAGAAAATTTATTTCCAAACTAATCTCTTTCATTGTTTGCTTGACCTTCGGTTCTTATTTTGCTATCCTAACATATTAAGGTTCACTAAACAATAAGATCAAATCCACAATATTGAATATAAACAAACTTTAATGGACGGATCCACACTTTGTGCAGTGGGGAGGAGGGGGGATGCACCCACTCGGCTCAAGTTTATTATTACAGTATATATGTGAAATATCATAAAACCTGAAGAAAAATCATGAATCCGTCACTTTAAACTTGTAATATGAATATATCATAAAACCATTTCTACACTTAATTATTTTACTTTATTGTTAGTTTCTCATAATCTAATTGAAAAAAACAAATAAGTTGTGCAATGTAACAAGAATGATACTATTATCCATATGTTAATATAAAAAAATTCCGTTGCCGGGACTTGAACCCGGGTCTCTCGGGTGAGAGCCGAGTATCCTAACCAACTAGACTACACAACGGAGTGATGTTCAACAAACATTCAACATCTAATTAACTTGATAATATTTTAGGGTTCAGAAGCCAGCAGCCAATCGGACAAAAACCCTCGACTGCTTCGGTGCTGCCCCTAATCCGTTGCTTGAAGTCTGCACTTCCATGGAAATTACGTATAATTTCATATTGTTTCATCCCATTCTTTAATACACACAATAAATATTCCGAAAGCAAACTGCAGCTTCAATTTATCGTTACACCCTTCATTCTTCAGGTAATTCCTCTTCTGTTGCTTCCTTTTCTGGGTGATTTCATTACGTTACGCTCCTATGATTTGACTTGATGATATTAATTTTGACATTGTTATTGATGCTCAACACCTGCGTTGTTCTTGTTCGTTGCCACTTCAATATTTTGTTTGTATAACAATAAAGAACTGCATTTGTAATAAGATTAGTTGAATACAAAGTAGTTTAACTGAAATTAGTGTGAAAATCGTTATATTGGCAGTCACCCAATTTGTGTTTGTGGCAGAATTCGTACTCAATTTGGTGATTGGACGAATTCTGCTTATGAATTTGATAAATCTGGAGTTGCCCTCTTTCTTCCTTGAAATTTCTTGTTAAAAGTCTCATTTTGTCAATCAATTTATACTCAATTCAACGAAATGCTTACTTTTTTTATATGGGCTTTTTGATGGTGATTGAGTGATTCTATGATCTGGCCTCTGGGTGGGATTTCTCACTACCTTTTTGTAATTTGTATAATTAGTTTATTTGGATAATGAGAGTATAAGATAGTTTGGTTTTGGCATTTTCATATTCATGGACATTCTTGGTTGTGTTTTAAAGGCTTGTGACCAAGTTTAGTTCTACCTGTTTAGAAGATGAATCTATCGGGGTTGACCGGAAGCCCTATAAAGTATTGCTTCCGCCTCCATTCAAGAGGTCCAGCTGTACCGTGTAAGCGTGTTTCTGCTTTTCAAGATAAGGGTAAACGCAAAAACTTCTTTTGTCTTGAAAGGTAGTTTTACTGATCACCTCTTTATGACTTTGTATGTGGTAACTATATTTATTATTGTTTTTCTGATGTCATCAATTCATTATCTTAGCAGACGGAATAATTTGGCTGGTTCAACACATAGATACCTCACAAAGAGAACGGTTTTGGTAAAATGTGCCATGGATGCTTCGTTCGGTGATGCTAGAGATGAATCATCCGGTAACTTTTTAGTTCCATATTGTATAACTAACACTTTATATGATGTGAACGGCAAACTAGGCTTGCAAATTAAGAACTGTTACACTCTATACTTTTGCAGTTTCTTTCGGGGTGTTTTGATTTGTGTTTTTGGAACTGATTGCCTGATTACTGCAACTTGAAGTCTGTATAATCAAGTTTTTCATGTGATTTAGATGATTCATACTATCTGCAAGGAGGCTGATTATCTAAGGCAGAACTCAGATTTTGTTAATTATTACACCTTCTTTTAATCAGATTTGAGGGACTTATACTCCCATTTCATAATATGCCTCTTCTTCTTTAATTGATATTATCTCCTTCTTGGTCATTTCATCTATTAATCCCTTAAATAATCAGAAATTGGTTAACACTAAATCATTTGATTATCTTATAATCAACATGATTACATGAACACATCCAAACACTATTTTTTATAATCCATATGATTATAACTGATTATCTGATTCTGTTTATTTAGTATCATACAGTCACTTCCGAAACACACATCCAAACATCCTCTTTGTTATTTCCAAGATTACCACTATTGATTTATGTGAATTTCATTTTTTTACGGATTTAATTGAATCCAAACCCCACAAACATATATGTTTTCTTTCTAACTGCAGCCATCTTCCCAAGAATCAACATAAATGATCCATACAAAAGACTTGGCATTAGCAAGGACGCTTCTGAAGACGAGATCCAGAGTGCAAGAAACTTCTTAGTTCAAAAATACGCCGGTCACAAACCAAGTGTTGATGCAATTGAATCTGCACATGACAAAATAATAATGCAGAAGTTTTATGAAAGGAAAAACCCCAAAATCAATGTGAAGAAAAAGATGAGGGAAGTAAGCCAATCTCGTGTTGTCCAGGCTGTCACAAGCAGATTTAGAACCCCAGCTACTAACTTCATAATCAAAACATTCATTGCATTTGTAGTACTTGCAGCTCTTACTGTTCTCTTTCCAACCGAAGAAGGACCCACCCTTCAGGTTGCCATATCACTGTTTATCACAATATATTTCATATATGAGCGGCTCAAGAGCAAACTCAGAGCTTTTCTTTACGGGTATGCTTCCATTTTTGAAAAATCTTCTGGATTTTAGTTATTCTTGAGTTATACTTCAAGAACAGCTAATTGCATAAACAGGTAACCAACTTTGGTTCAATTTCTATTTTTAGTAACAAACTTTGTTTAGGCTAGAAAAGCATCCAACTTCAAAATTATGATCTATGGTAATCTGAGCGTTTGACCACCCAATAACGGGTCAGAATGATGACTGGCTGGCATCTTTTGACCATTTTGACCTTTTCTCTTCATACGTGGTGTGGACGTGGAGTCTAGAAACCAGATGTCTTGGATAGTTGGCTCAAATCAAGTGAAACTAATAAGTTGGTTACACAAAACACTAATCAAGTGAAGCAATTAGCCCTTCAATAAACCATAGTTCTGGTATTTCAGTATGAAAGGAGTTCTTCATGTTAATGTTATAATTTGACTTGCAGGGTTGGAACTTTTGCTGTATCATGGCTCTTGGGAACGTTCTTGATGGTGTCTGTTATCCCGCCACTGCTCAAAGGGCCAAGGAGTTTAGAAGTGACAACATCGTTGGTAACTTACGTGCTTCTGTGGGTTTCTTCTACTTATCTTAAATAAAAGAATCATCTGTTTGTTTCAAGTGAATTCCAAAATTTTGTTCTTTCGAGAAGGTGGTAGTCATGTTACAGATGTCAAATTTGAGGTTATTCTTGCCTGTAAGATGTTGGACAATGGGTTTTATGACATTACTCCTGTGATTCGATTGTTTAAAGTTTTTGTGCCTTGTGATGATTTATGATCTCTAATGATTTCATGACACCATTAGTCATAATTCATAAAGCGTCAAAATCATCTTCGGAAAGATGGTGACTTCATGTCAATTCACTATTTTGAATTCTCAGCCAAAACTTTTTGGGGTGTTTGGTTGAAAGGAATGTAATGGAATGAAACTGAGAAACTAGTATAATTTTCAAGTAAATTACGTTTGAATGGGTAATGAAATATAAAACCAAGACAATGTTTTACCTCAAATTTTTTTGGTTGTGAGATTTTAAATTCCCTCTCAAGTTAAAAGGATTTTGAAATCCCACAAGCAAAGGAATTTGAGGTGGAACATTCCCTTGAGTTTTACATTTCATTACCCGCTTAAACATAATTTTACTTAAAAATCATACTAATTTCTCAATTTCATTCCATTCTATTCCATTCCTTCAACCAAACACCCCTTTGGAGTTATCGCAACACCACTTGCAAATTCATGCTACATCTAAATCACACATCATACGTTAGCTTGAAGAAACTGCTATTAGTTTACGCAACTTTTATCACCCAACTTAAAAGTCTATATTATCAATTAGATTAATTGCAGTTGTTTTCTTTCGCTTTATCAATGTTTTTAAAACCGGACTGGACAGTGAACCAGACGCCTTATCGGTCTGATGGTTGGACCGGTTCAACCGGTCGGACTGTATATAAGAACCGGATAAAATTATAATTATTTTTTATTTTTTATAAATATATATAAATTACAAAAAGATAAAAAAGTATATAAAAACCTGTTCAACCAGTCCGACCACTGGTTCAACCGGTCTGGTTCCCTGTTCGATTGCCGGTTTAACCGGTTCAACCGGTCTGACCACTGGTTCAACATTAAAATGTAAGCACTGAACCGGACCGGATTGGAGTTCGGTTTCCGCTCCAACCGGTCGGACTGGCCGGTCCGGTCCAGTTTTCAAACACCTTATCATCTTTTAGTCCATCTTAGCATTACATTAACATCTTTCACTTAAGGTAGTGTTTTCTTTTACCGATCAACTTTCCCTTATTTTTTTTAACTTTCTTTTTCTATTTTTATATAAACAAGTGAGAGTCTGTAAAATTAATATTAAGTATTCTTTTTTTTTTCAAGTAAAACATAAACATTAAACTTAACATTCACTAAAAATAATTACATGATAATTAAAAGAAAAGGATAAAAAAATTCTACATATATTTTTTACAACTCATTTTCTTATGTTCTTACCAACGATGCTTAATCTCTGATGGGATGTAAATTTTGTAATTATATTATTTTCTTGTAGTTTTGTTGCCATTAATCTCTGATAGGATGTAAATTTTATAATTATATTATTTTCTTGTAGTGTTGTTGCCATTGGGAATGGTAAAAATAAACAACAATCTGGAGCGGCAAGGGATGTCTAAAACACAACAAAGCTTTTTTCAACAAGTATTGAACCACCTCAGCATGTTACGCCTAGTTGTATAACCATTACACATAGCTCATATTGGCGATAAACAATTAGTTAGAATATTCACATGTGAGGGATCATGTAATATTGTAATAGCAAATGTCTGATTATTTTTTTAGTAAAGGTTTTAAATTCAAATCTTACTTTCATGAGATTCCATCATAATCCCTTGAAGAGTTGGAGACCACTAGCATTAAATGTGATTGAACTAATTCGTTGTTTGATAGAGAATTGACGGATCCTATAAACTTACAAATAATAGATTCTCATGTCATGAAAGAAAAAGAACTAAAAACCAAAAAGAATTCCAAGTAACATAAGCATAAGTCCAAGGACTCATCATGAACTCACTCTAAACCACATGTTCAATTAAACGGCAAATAAAAGTTGTTCATTTTTGTCTCTTTGTCAAATATCGTATCTAACCTAATGCTTTATTCCCACAGCCACGTGAGCAAAATTATCAACCCACGTGGCAACCCATCATTGGCCAACGTATTATAACCTCAAAATGCATATCAACAGTGTCACAAGTAGAACTATAAAACCAATGAACCATAATACATAATGAGTGGTGCTTAATTCAAAAGGATAGAAGTTGACTTCATTGAAACAAACCATGGCCTCAGCTTCTCTCTTCAAGCCATCTGCAGCAACCATTCTTGACAAGTCTGACTGGGTCAAGGGTCAAACCCTTCGCCAAGCCTCGGTCTCCCTGGCCCGGTTCAACGCCACCGCACCATCAGCACTCACCATTCGCGCAAGCTCATACGCCGATGAGCTCGTCAAAACTGCGGTTAGTGTCTTTTTTTTTCCTTCTTGTTTATGTTTTATGCCATCGAATATGATTCGAATGGATTCTTGAATCACTAGTGAGCTAACACGTAAAAGTTGACATATTTTAACATGTTTGACTTTGACCTTTAGGACAGATAACATGAAACATGTTTATAATGAGTGAATATGTTTGTGTAGAAAACTATTGCATCCCCGGGCCGGGGTATCCTGGCTATGGATGAGTCAAACGCCACATGCGGAAAGCGGTTAGCCTCGATTGGTCTAGAGAACACTGAGGCTAACCGCCAAGCTTACCGCACCCTGCTGGTTAGTGCACCGGGCCTAGGAAACTACATCTCAGGTGCCATCTTATTTGAGGAGACTTTGTACCAATCCACAGTTGAAGGCAAGAAGATTGTGGATATCCTTGTGGAACAAGGAATCGTCCCTGGTATCAAGGTCGACAAGGTAATGTATCTAGACTTGACACGCATTTATGAGTTTTGCATTAATCGTTAGCTGTTGTGATGATCGAATGGTTACGTTTGACAGGGTCTTGTGCCGTTGGCTGGTTCAAATGACGAGTCATGGTGCCAAGGTCTTGATGGGCTCGCCTCTCGCTCTGCTGCTTACTACCAGCAGGGAGCTCGTTTCGCCAAATGGTAAATCCATATAGTAGTTCAGCTCACTAGCTCATTTGGTCAATGCTAGGCTGGTTAGGTAACAGGTCAATATGGGTTCAGGTTAGAATGGGTAGCTTTACACGGGTCGGGTCTATTAGACCCACATCCACTTTTTGTTCATGTTCTTGGACATTTTATATATTATTTAAAAATCATTTTTTCCGATACCAAAATAAGCTTTTAATGAGGTGATAGGAGGTTATACGCATTAAAAATACACTATAGACTACTCTCGACCCCTTGACCCGTTCCAGTTAAGTTAAGTTTTGATCTGACCCGTTTGACCCCAAGTGAGATAATATACAACCCAAATCGCCTGTTAGAAAACAAATGGGTTGAAATCATAACCGCTAATATCAGTTTTTGGGTCATGTAGGCGTACTGTTGTGAGCATTCCCAACGGTCCATCTGCACTTGCAGTCAAGGAAGCCGCTTGGGGTCTAGCTCGTTATGCTGCTATTTCTCAGGTAATAAACTGACTGGTGCACTATGGTTTGATGTGGTTCAAGGTCTGAAATCTTGGTGTGGTGTGGTTTGTAGGACAACGGTTTGGTCCCAATCGTTGAGCCTGAAATCTTGCTTGATGGAGAGCACGGAATTGACAGGACCTTTGAGGTTGCACAAAAGGTGTGGGCTGAAGTGTTCTTTTACTTAGCCGAAAACAATGTGATGTTTGAAGGCATCCTCTTGAAACCAAGCATGGTTACACCAGGGGCCGACTGCAAAGAACGGGCCACACCCGAACAGGTTGCTACTTACACTCTCAGCCTTCTTCAGAGAAGAATCCCACCTGCAGTTCCTGGAATCATGGCAAGTATCCCGAAACCATAATTCTTTTACAAAATAAGTTACAAAAAATGGACTGAAAGGTGTTTGCAGGCTAACCCGTCATGTCGCATCCAGTTATAACTTGTACTAATAATTGACACGTTTAGCCCGAACCTGTTACCTAACATGCCCATTTGATGTAAAATGCAGTTTTTGTCGGGCGGGCAGTCTGAGGTGGAGGCTACACTCAACTTGAATGCAATGAACCAAAGCCCCAACCCATGGCACGTGTCGTTTTCATATGCACGAGCTCTTCAGAATACTTGCCTCAAGACATGGGGAGGAAGGCCCGAGAATGTGAAGGCGGCTCAGGACGCTTTGCTCCTTAGGGCTAGCGCCAACTCACTTGCTCAGCTCGGGAAATACAGCGGTGAGGGTGAGTCCGAAGAAGCTAAAAAGGGAATGTTTGTTAAGGGCTACGTCTACTAAGTCAAAGGAAGATATTATGAATTTGTGTTAATGTCATTAGCCCAAAGAAACTGCTACTTTTGTTCATAGCATATCTGCTTCTAGCAATTGTATAAGTTTTTCATGCTATTGATGATAATGAGATGGAATCGTGGATTCTTATATCTTGTAGTTTCAAGAAAAATCTATAAGACGCGTTTTCCTTATTCTGCAACATATTTGGTTAAATCAAGTATGATATTGCGTTACCTGAGACAACAATATCATGTCTTCATGCATAGAACACAAGAAAATGAGAATAATGCCGAGCTTTACTGAGAAAATAGATGCAACTTATGCAACAATGAAGGTCATTTACATTGTATGTCTTATTTTCATCATCTCATCATGATGCATGCTATGACACCAACTATAACAAATCTAAAGAAAGTGGAGAATCGGTATCACTTATACAATTATATGTTTCTAACGACTGGTTAACTTGAGCACCTGTTGACGACTTGACACTGTGACAGCCATAAGTCTATCTGTTCTGTCATCTGTTGTCTTACTTTGTTAACCGCATCAGGTGAGCTGCAGTTCTTAGAGCTCCCTGCAATATATGATGTAGTTATTCGGTCATTTGTTCAAAAAAGGTTAATTTGATGCAAGAATATCTTTTATGTCCAAATATACTGACCTTCAGGAACTAAAGGAGACTGCGGGCATCCTCTTAGATCAGTTCCATGACCACAATTTTCACAAGTGATTATATATGACGGCACTACAGATAAAAAACAAGTTTAGTGGTATAATTTTAAAAAAAAAAAAATAAACAAATTACATGATGAATCGGTTAAAGTATTAGTGTTAGAGACTTACTACTTGGAGATGACACCTGCTTGGATGCATGTCGCCACGGATCTTGTGATCCATTTGTAAAAACTATTTTTGATCCTGGATGTACATATTGCAACGTTAGATTTTGACCGGTTGACTACTAATCAAATGCCCAAAATGCCCTTTGATGATAAGAACGAAGCGTTTGGACCAAATCAGATCGTTGGCAATTTGTAATGATGACAGTATAAAAGTATGTTTTAACATAAAAATTACACCAATAGAGAGCACTGAAATTAAAGTGTTTATACCAGCAATGCCTGTGCCCCCATAGTACAGATTTGTAGCATCAACGACCGGATATACACCTTCTCCAAAAACATTTTTGCATAGATCCAAATGGTACCTGTTATGAACAGACCAATGGTGTACGGTGTAATAGTTAAGAAACTTGGAACTGATATCAATATTGCGAATGTGCTCTATTGTACATGCCTTGTGTCAACTTTTGAAGACCGAATGCTATCATTTGCTGGTGCCACTTGGAAATATGCAACTTCAGTACAAACTTGGAACCACCATAACCGATCACCAGACGAGTCACTCAGGGTGGTGTTTTTAAGTTTTTCTTGGTTATATGTTTGAACTTCAGCACCAAAACTTCCAACATAATATTCCTGTATGTATTTTGCATAGACATCCTGCATATTTTTAGAAGATCTTTTAGTTGAAGATTATAAAAGAAAAATGACTTTCGGAATGAATTTTAAAGAGACTTGGGATTACCACTAGATCATCTCCAGCCTTCTTAGCTTCAGTCATAGGGGTGCAAAGTTGATCAGGATTCCCATATTGAAACTACCAATATTCAGATATTATGTCAGCTAGGGTGGAAATTTGGCATGTTTACTTATTAGTTATTGATTGGTCTATTCTGTTTACATTCTATCTATAACGGGTTAAACATGTAAAACAAAAAGATTTAGAATAAAATGAAACAGACCAAATGGGTCAAACAAGTCAGAAGTAGCCAATAGCGTGTTTAATGCACCAAAAAAAAATACCTAAATCAATTATTACAATAAACTGGATTGATATCATATAATATTTAATCAGAAAAAGACACCTAAATATTTTATAGAAGACTTTTGGTAAACCCAATCGAATCCATTTTGATCCATACAAAAATTAGATGTTTTGAACTGTTACTCAACATGTCCATTGGCCTCCTCTAATGATAGCTATGGAAAAATATATTCACACACCACAAAATAAACGAGATGAATGGGAAGTGAACTTACGGCTACGGCTGCAGCATCTGCTAGAAAATACAAGAAGTCGCCATCTATTTTTAGCTGAAAGGATATTTCATATAATCAATAACAGTAGTTCATCACCTTAATGAATTTATCCAAGCATTCCCTCCATGCCAAAATTAAATACAATATTTAACCAGCATACGGTTTAACTAAAGTCTTAAACTTTTAGTTAAACATCTAAATAGGATTACTTTTTAAATCCGAAAGAATGAGCAACTTTGGACAAATCATGCCAAGTACAAAGGTCTGCGGGACAGAAACGCCATTATTCTTTTTACACATTTTCACAAGAACAATGGTTAGTATTTACTATTCAGGCATACAACAAAATGTCAAATATGATGGTTCATATCTATTATACTACCAGAAAACTTTGAAACCAAAATCAATGTTATCAGTACCTTTTAATGATTATCAATGGACAAGAAGATGGTTATGGAGTGAAATTCACCCAAAAATGGAAAATTTTTATTTATTTTGTGACACAGCAGTTAGGTTCCCACATTTCTTTGCATAATCCGGTAAAATATAATTAGTTTTTATACCTCACTAGCACCAAATGTGGCTTTTAGTGCTCTAGCATTTGAGGTCAGCTTTTCTTCAACAAGTTGAGTAACCTCCTGTAATACAGCTTTACATTCAGGTCCTGCAGACTCACCAACCTGCCATAATCACGAATTTGGTGAACAAAGATTACAGAAGAAGGCAGAGATGTCGCGTTAAAAACATGCAATTAATATTAAACATTTTGTGTCACCTGCTGATCAAACTCTGTGAAGTTGTAAACAGCAAGAACTACACCAGAACTTGCAAGACTGCCACATGTTAGATGAGGAAACTTCAAACGAAACCACGCACTGAGAGCTCCAGCGTAAGAAACACCGAAAACGAACCATGGATTCTCTGTTTTTGTTCGGTTGAATTTCAAATTTAAGGATTCCTACAAGACCATTGAAAGATAATCTGTTATAAGATAAAAATCAATATTTTGATTCGGATTATCAGATGTTGTAAATGAACTGAATGCAGAACTTGCCTGATAAAATTGACGAAAAGCAGCCAAGTCAAATAGTGCCTGCTTAGATGAAAGATATTGTAGATTTTTGGTGGTTAGAGATTTAAACGGAGAACTCTTTCCATAATACCGATGCTCAAGTGTAACTATAGCAGCTCCAAACTTCTTAGCCATAACCTGTTTAAATTTTGAAAAGTTTGATAAAATACACTCCATTTTTATACAAAAATATACAACTTATACAATTATGTCACAAGAGATCCCCGCAAATCACTTAATGGATTTAGAAACATCATATTTATCCTTGAAATTTGGTTAAACAATGGACATACACTGAGATAATCATTTGATATCCCTCCACATGCAGATTCACCACATATCTTTAAGAAGATTGGACCATCAGGACTTCTAAATTCATCCAAGTATTCATAGTATCGTTGTCCAAATTTACGATGATCCTGTGAGAATGGTTCAAGTTTAGAATAAAAGACATTATAAGCTAAGGGAAAAGCTTTAGTATTAAACCAAAACATAAATCATCCAAAAATAAATATAACAAGTTTTTCATATGATCACCAAACTCTTTGCTCATTTAACCTGTTGCATAAATTTTTTTTGATTGTACCTGATACAAGGTAAATCCTACATCACAAAATGATCAAAAACTAAAATCAAGTCATCATTATGACTAAAACTAATTACCTTAATCCACTTCAATAAGAAAAAAATTAATTCTTTTGACATCAAACCAAGTATTTCTTGATAACATTGGCTAAACGGACCTTAAAATTTTTCATTGTACTGTCTGTAGGCATCCCATCAGAGGAATTCTTTTGTCTTTTAGTGTAAAAAGAGAGAGTGTACATTTAACATGACTGTTTCTTGATTTCAAAACTGAACTTATTAGGTCCGTATTTTCCACATGTATATTTGCTACTTCTCTTTGTTACAATAACCAAAAATGTAGATAATAACTTAATACTAACAATCAAAGTGTATAATTTAACCTTAAAAAATCAACAGATTCATCAATCCAACTCATATTTGCATCTACTTCCTTCTAAAAAACAGGGGCCTATGCTAAAAACTAAACAATTCACCACTTAACCAAAACCAGAGACCCCAAATAGAAATCCACGAACCAAATTTCCACATAACACTACCTTTTAGAAGCTCTTAATCAACTATTTCACCAACATTAGAAGTAAATCATGCACAAAATTAATCACACACTACTCTAAGAACAAGAACTCATACATAAGGGGAGAAATGATCGAGGGTCTGATTGAACCATAGCTCATCTCTAGTCAGATACTTGCTGGTGCTATTGCTTTGCAATTGTTCAAGAATTCTTGAAGCAGATAACCCATTACAGACACCCAATATCGAAATCATCCACAAAAACCCAATTGAAACCACCAGCAATCTCATTGTTACTACTCCCAATTCAAATTTGTGATTGTTGATCCAAGTTTTCTTTATCTTTATCACAGATTATTGCTCTGAATTCGAAAAGTTTGAAGCTTTTTATCACTCTGTATCTTTATGATTTTCAGTGGTTTTCTTGTTTTTGTTTTGACTTCAGAGTCAATCATCCGTTCATGGTGGAATTCTTGTTGGATGACTTGGATCCTATACTGACCCGGATTTGAAAACCCGATCCGATTACTTGAGTATGGCCCAATAGTTAGGGATTCAGATTATTGAAAGCAATTCATCGTCAACAAGAAGCCCAAAACAACCTTTAAGTTGGACCCTATTTTTTTTTCAAAGTAATTCCTACATGTTGTATGTAAATTTATGTAATCTTTCGGTTATATGCAATGTTTTGGAGACCGGGGATCGGTCCGGTGGCCGATCCGGTCTGCTATGGTTCGGTTTTAGGGGGTCGAACCGATTGGTTCGTCCCGAACCGGTGGTCGGACCGGGAAACCGGACCGGTTCTGACCGGTTTTTGTTTTTTTATTTATTTTAATGGGTAAAAACGAGGTGTTAAAACAAAAATTAATACGTTGGATATAGAAATATAGTTAAATTTTATATATAACTATAAAATACATATGTAAATCATATATAAATTACTTATATTTAATTACATATATAAATATAGTTAAATCCGGCCAACCGGTCCGACCACCAAACCAGTAAGATGTTCAGTTTGATATCCGATCCGGTTCTGAAAACATTGGTTATATGATACACCATTTAACTATTAGGTACGGATTTAATATAAAAAGAATCAAAAACATATTAAACCCAAATCAAGTCGAATCCAAATTGGTTTCAAATGATAATATTCGAACAGATGTAAATCATTTGGACTAGAACTGGACGCTTGAAACTGATTTGAAAAATAACAAATATTTTCTTTTAAAATCGGTATAAATATATATAGCAATACGTTCTTAAGATTAGAAACAGAAGCCAAAGCATTTCTAATTGAAAAGGGCATTTTGCAGTCAACGTTGTGTCTTTGTGGTGCTTTTGGTTGTTTATTAATTGAAATCGATGCATTTTCTGTTGAGAGTCTAGTCATGTTAGAATTCTTCATTCGTACTAACCCATCTTACTTAACTCATACGTACCAAACTTTGTATATGTAGTTTTTTTAAGTTGACCTAATATTAAAGGATTTGTAATCTATTTTAGTTAGTCAAATGAATTTAGAGAGAAAATTCTCTAATTCTTAACACAAATAATTATGTGTTTAATAATGATATTTGAAAAAGCCCCCAC
>BJCM01085589.1:0-20089 GCA_018326385.1 Flaveria bidentis
TTACTAAGTAGAGATGATGAAATCCACTACTAGCAACTTGATTATCAAATCAATCGAGTTCTATTCAGTCTATGCGCAGATCTGAAACAGAAGCGAGAGCCAAAGCTCTGATACCAATTGAATAGGGTTGAGTAAGATTGATATTCTAACTAAGAATCGAATATGATAATCAAGTCAATGATTGAGTGGCGGAAACAAACAATCAAAGAACATTCAATGCAATATAATACTCATAAATGCTTTTGTATTTGTATTTATCAAAGTTGATTTACAGAGAATAATTACAACAAAAATTCTCTATCTATAAGCCGTCGCCTCAGTACGAGGTTAACTATTCTATTTATAGGCAGACAAGATGCCTTTACAAAATGACTAAACTACCCCGGAACTATTACATCAGAAACTAGTCTAAGTCTTGATCCGCATCTTTGCTTGTTCATCCGCATTGACAAATACAGATGAGATAATCTTGATCAACATTTCTTCACTTGATCATCCGCATTAGTATGTTGGTCATCCGCATTGGTTAATGCGGTTGAACAAATACTTATGCGCATTTGGTCTGTCATCCGCATTTGTCAATGCGGATGAGCAAAGTCTTGTCCGTATCTTCTGTTGTTCTTCCGCATTAGTCAATGCGGAAGAGTAATACACTTGTCCGCATCAATGTTATGTCTTCCGCATTAACTAATGCGGAAGATAACATTTGTTTTTTTCCTTAGCAGATTTTCATCTGCATTTCTTCTTGGACTTGTGGGATTCCAGCTGAGCAATCACCAATTCACCCATAGAGTTGGCATGTATGATCCTTTCAGGATGCAACAGCTCATGCGCCCCAATAGTGCCCGGACGCCCAAAATGCCTATGCGCCTAAGTCAGGATCATGCGTCTGCATTGTGCCCATGTGCCTAGAATATCGCCTGAAATGATTAAGTGTAGGCCATGCACCCGTATATTGCCCATGCACCTAGAAGTTGCCCATGCGCCCAAGTGTTCCCATGCGCTTGAGAAGCCATGCGCCTACATAGTGCTCATCCTAAAAACTTAAAATTATTTCTGAAATTTTGGGAAAAAAGTTTTGGCCTATGACTTGGGATGTTCTCGGGGATGATGTGTGATGATGATATGCCATTGTATGATGATGTGTGATGATGTTATGCATGATTATGTTATTTTTCTTTATGTTCTGTCACACCCCAACCTTAACAGCTGAATCGTCGAGATGTGAGGGTTAAAATTATTCACAACCATATAATACTATCTTTAAATAAAAATATCATTATCATAAGTTTTCAAAAGAAATTACAAACATAAGTCTCAAATATGAAATAAACGAAACATAAGACAAAATAATCCAAGTCATTTTATTCTTTATCCTAGGTCCAAGTCCTAGATTTGTGCAAACTTCAAATGATAACTTCAAGCTTGGGCATTTCCGGAAACATGTTAAAAATAAAGGTCAACTATGAAAGTTGGTGAGTTCCAAGGTTTAATATACATAAATATATCAAAAGGTTACAAGTAGTAATTCATGTCATAGGTTATGAGTTATGCAACATTATAGAACACATATAGTTACAATCAAACCTTGACTAAGATTAAGATTACAAGTTTATAACGATTAGCTAAGTGTATTTGGTTCCCATGATGAACAAGTCATACGTCATCAGGAGCCGACAATACATCGACTTTAGCACCAAATAAGCTTGTTAGGCCCATAGATCTATGACATCACCAGACTAGAAATAGTTAATGATTGTCAACATATAATACATCTTATATAAAGCTCAAAATAACACAAATAACCATGACAAAAATATAAATATGAATTGCAAGTGTGTTACAATTATAAAACATTTACAAGTGTAAGTTTGATAAGTTTAACATATTTCACCCCAAAAAGGAGTGAAATAATAATAAAATGGAGCAAGTAAACTCACATGATCAATAAGTATATATATATATATATATATATATATATATATATATGATTAATAAGGATAATAATCGACGTTCCAACGAAATCTTTCACAACGTACCTAAGCACACATATATTTTTTCAAGATTTAAGCCCAATGATAAGTTTAACGTTTTAACGAGAACTAGGGTTTTAAGTGGATTTTAGGGGTTTTATTAACTAAAATCAATAAAATGAGATAATTATGTTTTGATTCAATAAAAATATACTAATTGAGTATTTTAGTAAATAAGAAATGCAAAAGAAATTCTTTTGTAATAAAGTTTAATTATAAGTTTGAATAACATTTATAATTTTTAATATAATCATAATTTAAACAATAATATATAGATAATGTTTGAACTAATAATAATTTAGTGATTTAAACTATTGTTTAAAGTCTATTTTATAAGAAAATAAACTAAATATATCATTTTTTTAAAAATTATTAATAAAAATATTAAGACATTTTAAGAAATCAATTTATAGAAAATAGTTAGGTGGCTTTAAAAATTAACAAGGTTATAATTGATTTTTTTTATAATTTTTATAAATTTTCTGTATTTTTATTAAAGGCCAAAAAGCCTTAAATAATATATGAGGTTCCCTGGATTTGAAGCAGGGACCTCATGTTTGAGAGGATGGGTAGGTAACCAGTGAACCAAGGGTCGTAGCCGTGTTAGGACTCGCCCTTAATTCTTAAAAACACAATTAACCAAAAATCCCCAAATCCAATGAACCCTCGAATGTTCTTGGATCATATTGAACACCAATTTGATTCTATTAATAAATATATTCATGGGGCTTTTGCTCCCAATGTTAAAACAAGTGTTTAGGTGGATTCAATTATCCGTTTTGATTAAAGATTATGACAAGAACACACGATGAACACGTCGTGGCCGAAAGGTGGGCAAATGATGTGTAAGTGTCGATGATAATCCAATTAACCTTGAGGATGGCTTCGAATTACGAACTAGACCAAAAGACCCTTATCAATTTCGAGTCTTGATGTCCAAATGATGGCATTCGAGTAAGTTGCAGGTCGCGACGAAGTGAATGATTGAATCGGTTTGCTTGTGTGTTTTCAGGTGAAATTGAGGGTTGTGAACGTTTAGGATTACTTAGATGATTGTTTTGGTGAGTTTAATTAGATTATTATTAGGTTTTAATGCTCGAACGGCTAGGGAGAAAAAGCTTTGGTTATCCTCTTGATTGGACTTTATAACCAGCGTTTAAATATGTTTAATTGATGTATACAGGTTCAAAACATTTGCTAGAAAGGTTTGGGAATGGTTTTGGATCAAAAAATATAGAAATTTGATGGTTTTGGGTGGCAGGAGAGTCGTCGGCAGTTTGGCCAGGGATTTGCAAGAAAAACAGGGGTCAAACATGGGAAGGTTTGGGTTTTTACAATTTTACACAATTGGCCCCTATAGTTTCAATTGTTGTTATTTTATGTTTAAAACTTCTATTCTTGAGTTTCTAAATTGACAAATAAGCCCCCTTTATTAACTTTAAGTTTATCATTAAACTAACTTGTTAACTTTTATAACTTGCCATTTATATAATAATAATTATTATTATTTTTAACTTATGTTATCATTAATATTAATAATATTATTATTATTATTATCATTATTATTATTATTATTATTATTTATAACAATTCATTAACTTGTAAATTAACAAGAGATCAAACATAAAAGGCGCACATAGTTTCATGAATGGTATAAATAGTCCTTACAAGAATATAACGGGGTTAACTATTAATTAACGAAAACAAGAGATGTTACAGTCTTCTCAACTTATAAGAATTTCGTCCTGAAATTAGAAAAATGAAATTATGCGAACAAAAACGGGTACTTTTTCTTCGTATGCTCCTCGCGCTCCCAAGTAAACTCAGCTCCACACTTATTTTCCTATCGAACCTTGACGATTGGAGTAGTTGTGGTTCTAGTCTTCTTCATAATGTGATCCATGATTTCAACGGGTTTCTCAACAATGTGTAATGACTCATCAATCTGGATTTCGTCCAACGGAACATGCAGACTTTTATCAGCCAAACACTTTCTCAAATTTGAGACGTGGAAAACAGGATGAACTCCACTAAGGTCGGAAGGTAGTTCCAGTTTGTAAGCCACGTTCCTAATCTTTTTCAGAATCTTGAAAGGTCCTACAAATCTTGGAGCTAGTTTACCCTTTTTTCCAAAGCAAACAACGCCCTTCCACGGTGAGACCTTAAGAAGGACCATATCCCCAACTTGGAATTCCAATGGCTTACGTCGCTTATCGGCATAACTCTTTTGTCGACTTCTTGCCACTTCAAGGTTTTTGCGAATTATGGAGACTTTATCGGTTGTTTCTTGTATGAGTTCAGGACCAGTGATGAAGTTTTCACCAATGTTGGTCCAGCAGATTGGTGAACGACATTTACGAGCATAAAGTGTTTCGAACGGTGCCATCTTGATACTCGAATGATAATTATTGTTATACAAAAATTCCGCGAGCGGTAAAATCGTATCCCAATCACCACCAAAGTCAAGGACACAAAGAAATAGCAAATCCTCCAAGGTTTGGATGGTTTGCTCGATTTGACTGTCCGTTTGAGGATGGTAAGACATGCTGAGATCCAATTGAGTACCCAAGAGTTCTTGCATAGATGACCAAAAATGCGAAATGAAGCAAGCGTCTTGGTTGGATATGATGTGCAAAGATACCCCATGATGACTTACAGTTTCATCAATGTATATACAAGCCAAACTTGATGTCTTGTAAGTGTCATGTATGGGTATAAATGTATCTACTTGGTCAATCGGTCAACGATCACCCATATGCTATCATGACCACGAGAGGTACATGGTAGTTTAGTTATGAAGTCCATGGATATGTGTTCCCATTTCCATATAGGAATCTCGGGTTGTTCAAGTAATTGACTTGGATGTTGATGTTCGGCTTTAACCTTCGTACACGTAAGGCACTTAGCTATATAAGTCGCTATGTCTTTCTTCGTTCCAGGCCACCAATATTGACCACGCAGGTCCATATACATCTTATCAGAGCCATTATGAATAGAATAATGAGTTTGATGAACTTCGTTCATGATAAAGGTACGAAGATTATCACGATTTGGAACACAAATTCGATTTGCGAAATACATCAACCCATTCAGTTTCGTTTCCAATTGAGCTAGAAGGTTATGCTCCAATTCATCTTTCATTCTTCCTTCTTGTTGAACCGCTTATTGAGCCTCTAAAATGCTAGACTCGATGTCACTTTTGATCCTCAAATTTTAGGGTAGTACGGTAGTCTCGTTGACATCTAGACAAATCTCAGCATCAAACTCTCCCAAAGTGTCAAACCATTAATGTCGATCGTGAATTTCTTGGAACGAGATCGTCTTGTTATGAACCTTTCGACTTAGTGCATCGGCTACAATAATTGCCTTACCAAGATGGTCACGAATGTCATAGTCGTAGTCACTAATCAACTCAACCCAACGATATTGTCTCATATTGATATCTTTTTGATTAAAAACGTGTTGAAGGCTTTTGTGATCGGTGTAGACTATGCATTGTGTACCATAAAGGTAATGTCTCCAAATATTCAAGGCAAAAAGCACAACACCATGTTCGAGATCATGTGTCATGTAATTTACCTCGTGGACCTTCAATTGTCTTGATGCATATGCTATGACCTTTCCTCGTTGCATGAGAACACAACCAAGGCCCTGTTTAGATGCATCACAATACATGGTGAAATCGTCGTTTCCATCGGGTAGGGTCAAGATAGGAGCATTACACAACTTGTGTTTTAATGCTTCAAAGGCTTCCTTTTGCTCGGTTACCCACTCGAATGGTTTATTCTTTTGTGTCAAAGAAGTAAGTGGCTTCGCAATCCTTGAAAAATTGGCAATGAATCACCGGTAATAACCAGCAAGACCAAGAAAAGAACGAACTTCGGTTGGAGTTATAGGAACACACCAATTCTTCATAGCTTCCAACTTTGCAAGGTCAACGTGAATTCCTTGGCTATTCACCATGTGTCCTAGAAATTGAACTTCCTCAAGCCAAAATTCACACTTCGAGAACTTCGTGTACACTTGTTCTTTCTTCAACAACTCTAGAAGTAGTCGCAAGTGTAGCTCATGATCGATGTTGGACTTGGATATAGATATGTATGTCATCAATGAAGACGATCACAAACTTGTCTAGATAAGGCTTGCATACTCGATTCATGAGATCCATAAAGACAACATGAGCATTTTTAAAACCAAAAGATTCATACATTTTTGTTTGTCTTGAGCTGTTCCTGCATAAAAAAGATAGTTAGTTACATTTGGAAACCCAAGCCTTATTGGTCTTGGGCTCATTAAAAGAAGTTGAAGACAATGCAATAGTAATTGATCCTATTGTCATGTTGAAGGGATAATTTGCTGAAGTTGATGAAGAACTTCAGCCACTTGGTCTTTCTTTAACTTCCACATCACCTTTGGAAGCTTAGACTTGACCTTCAATACTTCGGATGTTTTGTTGACTTCGGAAGTTTTGATGACTGTGCCTTTGGAAGATCTTGCTTTCACTGCAGTAGTCTTCAGTACTTCGGAAGTATTCCTTTCTTCCGAGACCAAAGTTTCTTCTGAAGGCAAGTTTTCACTTGTCTTCTCCTTTATTTTGGAGCTTCCGAAGGAAAGAGATTTTCCTTCCAAAGCTTTGTTCTTCTTCTCCAGACTCTTAGAAGTTTCTTTCTTTGTAATATGGAGAGTACTCTTTGGATTGTAAATACAATCCTTAGCAAGATGAGAGGTACTCCCACATATAACACAATCCATTTTCTTCTTCTAGGAGCCTTCTTATCTGAACAGGGCTGAACTTGATCACTTTCACTCTTCATCTTCATCTTCTTAGATGATGTGGCAGTTCTTGTGGGGTTAGAACTACTTTTGGAGCTTGATGGTTCATGTTGTACAATAGTGGTGCACAACTTATCAACCTTCTTCATGATGATGGGATGACTTTGACATGAACTATAATTCTTGTTGTTGGAGTTCAAGTTTGTGTCCTTAACTTTAATCACTTCAAATCCTACAAAAACAAAGACTTGTTTTTATGCAGAGCTGAAGATGGCCTTGATCTCTTGAGCCTTCTTTGCCTTTCTCTTGCTCTTTCTGATTAAGTTCTTTCTCTTGGATTTGGTCATCCCAAAAGCTTTACTCTCCTTAGAGGGATGATGACCCTTTTTAAAATGCTCTTCTTCACTCCTCTTAGAGCCATTCTTAATTATCTCCTCTTCATCCTCTTCAGTTAAGGGGTCTATGAGGGGAAGCTCATCTTCCAAGTTACACACCTAAGAGATCTTACAGACAAAAGTGTGTGTGGAGGAGCTATCTCATAAGATCCCAGTCCCTGCTTATTCTGATAACACACTTTTGCATGCAAGGATAAGGATATCATGTTCTTGAAGGTCTATTCTTTAAGAACTCAAATGGTTTTCTCTAAGTCCTCTATCTTTAACTTTTAATAATTTTCAACCTCTTTAAAATTAGATTTTAAGATATTCAAGGACTCAAGATCAGATCTCATCTCTAAGTTGTAGGACGTGTATCCATTAACTTTAACAATACATTCAGGAGTGAAAAGATGTTCTAATACCTTGGCTTCATCATGGTCAGCCATGAGTGCTTGATTTGGAGATGCATCTTCCAGCTGAAAGCTCCAGTAAAAGCCTCCTTCTTCAAGCAATTGCAGCTTGCTGCTTTGGCTTCTCGTTCTGGGGAGCTCTCTCAATGTAGTTTGGTTTGGCTTTAGTCTGGCCACCATTTGCTCTTGGTGGCTTGCACTCTTTAGCAAAGTGTCCCATCTAGTTACAGTTGTAACACTTTACCTTGCTCTTATTCAAACTAAACTTTCCACTAGTTGCATTGCTAGGAAACTTTCTCCCTGTCCTATTGTAGAACTACTTGGCTCTATGAGTGAGAAGAGCCATCTGCTGAACTATCTACATATACTCTAGATCATTTGGATGGATACAAGCCAAGTCTTCAAGGGTGAAGAGAAAGTTGTCTGTGGATTCATCAGCAGAGACAAAAGCATGAGAAGAACTTGTCTCTTGGAGTGGACTTCCTTGAGTGTAGCTTTCTCTTGGAGTCTCTGGGAAGGTAATGAATGGACCTCTTTTTGAGTTATTAGGATAGCATATGAGATAATGTTGAGGTTCTATGTTATCCCTTTCAGTCACATGAAGGGCTGTACCCATTTGATTGCTAGAGTTATCAAATGAGTTTTGCATGTTCATCTCCATCTAGTATCCACTAAGAATACCATACAACTCAGGTGGAGTAAGAGTTTTAAGGTTCTAAGTCCTCTTGATAACAACACAATAATGTGTTCATTTTCTAGGAAGAGATGACATAAACTTCCTCACAATGTCTTTGTTCTCAAAAGTTACTCCAACAATCATTAGAGTATCCACAATCTTAACATACCTGAAGTATTGTTGAGTCATGGTCTCACATGTTTTAAAGGTGAAGTTTTCAAACTGTTGCTTGAGGAGATCCTTCTTGTTCTCCTTGGCTTCAGTAGAACCCTCATACATAAGCTTCAGTGCCTCCTATAGTTGCTTGACAGTCTTGCACTTCTTGAAGCCTCTGTAGATGGAGTTTGGAAGAGCAGTTTGAAGTGCTGTCAAGGCTTTTTGATCAATCTCTATTCTCTTCCTGTCTTCATCAGAGAAATAAACCACATCATTTGGAATCATACCACCACCAGTAGCAGATTAGGTGTTTGGTATGTAAGGTCCTTCAACAACAGAGTCCCACATCCTGGAGTCTTGAGACTTGATAAAGCCTTCCATTCTTTGACACCAAGTATCAAAGTCTTCAAGAGTGATCAGTGGAGACTTTGTCATAGTTCCAGTTTCCATATCTGCCTTGGTGATAACTTCCATTTGAGTTGTTAAGTGTTTTATGTGTGTGAGGGATCTTAAGATGGTGAGATCTTATATCAAGAGCTTTTCTAGCTCTGATACCAAATGCATGACCGTTAGAAGGGGTGATGCACTTTATACAACACAACATCACAATTGAGGAGGGTTCTTTAGAACACTTAACAAATCAAATAGGGAACTGGTTAACTAAAGTAAGAGATGCTAAGAACACAAGTAAGAGAGACAGAACAAGATAGCAAAACAAGTATATGGTTTTCAAGAATGCAGTATATTGCTTCTCATGTTCTATTACTAAGTGTTACAAAAGCATAATGGAAAGTTACTAGTACTTGTGATACATTTACTATATCCTATAACCGGCCATACTTTGAAGGCCAGCTAGATACATAAGACTAGATAACAAAATCAAATGTAAAGTCCAAAGGCAGATAGCCTTTTGACTTGTGACTGTGACATGCCATAGCTCACATCCCAATATATAAAAAGGATAAAGTACATAAAGTAGAAAGCTTAGATTCAAGACCTTAATGTATAGTTTTCCAAAAGCATGGACCTTTTCACCAACTTGTGAAAGTTGGTGAACCAAACAGAGTTGCAGTGGAAAGGTGGTCCAGCTTTATGGAAAAGTACATCAGATAATAGCATATAAATAAAAGTCTTCGGAAGAAATCTGTCTTCATAAACTTGGCTTCGGAAGACTTTGTCTTTGAAGCTTCGGAAGACTTCATATTTGGCTTTAGAAGATTTTACACTTAGAATATTTCTTGTGTGAGGTGTAAAACTTCTGAAGCATTTCTACTTCAGTACTTTAGTGCATGCATGCATAGAGACTTTGGATGCTTTAAATGTTTTTGATTGCATCAGACTTATTGGAATCCTTACAGGGTTGTCTTGACTTGCCGATACGCGATCTCCGAGTATGCTTCAGTCACCGAGTGCGACGTTATAGACCAAAGAGGTACCCTGCCAAAAGCCTAGGCTGTGACTGCGGTTGAGGTTTAGCCGATGGAGAAGAGGGTTCGAGAGATGTGGTTGCTGTCAAAGAGGTTCACGATTAGTAACTGCAACAACTTCTGCAACGAAGTTTCGAGAGGTGAATGTTGGTTGTTTTGAATTAGGGTTAGCATGCGAGGGTGATATTTCAATAACGAAGGAAAGGTGTTGAAGGTTTACGGTTTTTGGATAGTAACGGGGGGTGGGGGTGGGGGTAGGGATATGATTTTAATTGTGTTGTTTACTCATTAGTCCCCCTAGTTTACACAATTTAATACTTTGTTAATTAAGTTTAGCTAACCAATTATTATTTTTAATTTGAATAATAAATTTGCTTGTAGTAGAAATTTTATTAATAATCATTAATCATTGTCATAAAAATTGATTTATATTGAATTAGCGAAGAGAGTTAAATAAATATCGGTAACGACATTGACCTTAAAAACATGGGTGTCACAATATATATACCCACGTCACACATACACATACATATGCATGCATGCATACGTACCACACACACACCTGTTGCGCACACACACCGGTCGCGCACACACCCCCGTCGCGTACACACCCATCACACACACACAGACACCCATATGTTTATGTATACATACACATACATATATACTAATACACATACATGCCACTGCATAATATATATTTTTTTTAAAACAAAAAGAAAAGTATTGGTCAAGTCTTGCCACCCAAACCACCTAATCCTATAATCCCCAGATACCCTAGTAACCTAGAAACTTGCATTAGTGACCAAAATCTCTACACAATCCAGCAAAATCTTGATCTAACCATGAATTTAGAATCCCAACCCCACCACCCTACACCACTCGGCCGCCCCCTTCAACACCACCACCCTCACCTTCAATTCAAACCATAACTTCATCTTAAAACACTCTCAAATTCCTCTTACTCTCTTGCACCCCTCAAGCCAAAACTTTAGCCATTTTGAACCCAAGAAGCAGCCCCAAAGTCATGCACCCACAACCTAAAAAGACTAAGGGGCTGTTTGGCAACTTCTGAATGATTAAATGCTGAATCAATAAGAGATTTGAATCATTAAGTGCTGAATAATTAAGAGGTCTGAACCATTAAGAGCTAGTATATAATTTAACTATTCAAATACAAATGTCTGACCAATTTAGATAATATGTCTTAACCATTCAGCATTAGACCTCTTAACCATTCAGCATCAGTATGATGCTTAACCATTCAGAGGTAAATCTCTTAACCATTCAGACATGTGCTCGCGAAACAAGCAGTCAGAACCATTAAGTGCTGAACCATTCAAACATCTAAACTATTAAGAGGTTGATTAAGAGGTTGCCAAACAACCCCTAAGGTAAGCACCACTTGAACACACACACACACACACACACACACACATCTTCAAGTTCACACCTCCATTCTATTGATATTACAACCTGAACTAACCCACCATTATAAAAATCATTCTCTCATCATCTCAAGCTTCTTTGGCAGCCCACGCATTTGTCTCACCCACCTCACGTGACAAAGTAAGTTATACTACCCGAAAACGCGTGAAATATCGCGTTTCGTCACGTTGGTGATTCAACCAACCCAACGACACCCAAAATGACTTGTGAAACATTAAAAAACTAAGTATTTCTGTAAGTTAAAGATAAAAATGATTTCTCAAAACCCTTTTGCTCACAAACACAATTTTAGCAAACGTGACTCACCTAAAAACCCGGTTTTTACAAAAAAATAAAAGTATGATATCTAAGTCGAAAATTTTAAACTAAATACTTATGGAATTTATTTAAGATTATCTTAAGTATAAAAATAAAGTTTCACAACCTAAGTCTATGTACTTCACATTTTTATAAAATATACAATAATATGTGAATTTAAGAAAAATAAAAGAAAGAAGTTGGGGAAATTAAGTTAGTGGAATTAGAGGATTATTTAGAAGCTATATGTGATGTTAAAATGTTTAGAAATGAAAAAAAATCAAATTAAAATGCTTAGAATCCCAAAACCGGGACTTAACGGACACTTAACAAAACTAACCGGTAGACTTAATGGAAATATAAAAAATCCATATAATCTGAAGATACAAAATTTCAGTGGACTCATAATAATATTAAATGCCCAAAAATTTAATTTCATAATTTATGGAGTTTGTTTTCTAGGAAAATACAAATAGAAAGAATTTTCTTCCTAAAATAGTAAAAATTCACAAAATTGTTTCCTTAAGATAAAAACCTAATGAACCTTCTCTACAACAGCCTCCTTCACTAAGGCCTTTAAGTTAGCACTCTCGTCAGCACCCTCTGGATTAGGGGTCTCGGGCTCTTCATGAGCCACTTCTTCATCTCTAGGCCTTCCTCTCATGACTCGTGGTCCAGCACCACGCCCACCACGACCTCCACCTCGAGAAGCCTTAGAAGATATACCGCCAGCCATCCTCTAACACACTATAAGATTCATATACTAACACGGTCATTCAAGGGAATAGCTCAATTTATGTCAAGTATAGTAAGTCCCTAATTATAATGGTTAGTTATGATTAGCCACTTACCTTGCTCTTCATACCCCAAGAATTTCCAATCTTAACTACATCAGTATATAAATCTAATAAAGGCACATAAACCACATAACATGCACACGTAATACCGGTTATCATTAAAGAAAATACCTGATGTCACGTAACTACTCGGACTGTCATCCCTTCCCTTTGTCCCATTTTCAGTTTAAGTTTAGGTTTCTTTTGAAAATATTAACGTGTTTCACTTAAACTTTGTCTCTAATAGCAAATTGTAAGGCCCCGTCCCCGGGACGCTTACAGCTAGACAATCATCACACATAAAATATAAAACATACATTAAATTTTGCTAAAATATTGCAGCGAAATAACTTAAAACATTTCATATATTAATGACTGCTTTTGCAAAACAATACAATGTCGTTAACTGTTACAAAATATTATCATTTGCATTACATCATAAAAACGTTATGGTTTTACAAAATGGATGCCATCCAAAAATGCCAAGTAGCTGCCCCGTACCATCCTTAGTAACAATTACCTGCCAACTTGAAAATACATAAAAGTTAGTATTCTTGAGTGAGTTCTAGTTTGATAAAATAAAATACTTTTACTTTCGTTTAAAATCATCTTTTACTTTCATACGCGATCATGCATCATACATACAAATAATTTATTATTATCTTCCATCATTATTCATTATCTATCATTCAATTCATCATTATTATTGGTTTTCATTCATAGTCTTCCTTACTTATCTTTCTTACATTCGTCATCTTTCTTACTTACATTCCAGACCAATGACATGTGCTATACCATGAACATTGTGCATGAAGCTAGTTACTGGGTCTAAGGTCTATTAGTAGACACCGAACATTATGCACGAAGCTGACTCCAATAACTAGGGCAAGCGACAATGGTCCCATACATATGATCAATCACAAAGCTTAGACATCAGTGTGCATCCTTCCGGGGTAGCTAACCTGCACACAGTTGAGCTAACACCCTTCATTGAGTGTTACCTCCATACATTGCTTGTAAGACTTCCTTACATTCGTTTTTCCATTAATGCATGCATTCATTCTTTCGTTACGTTCATCTTATCATTATTATTAACTTTTTCTTTACATTACATAATACTTTTTGTTCATTTCATAATCATAACACATAATTCACATAATAATACATAAAAGGAACGTAAGGAAACACAACATGAACATACATAGCATCACATAAACATCATATACCCCATCACACATCATCATAAACATCATGCATCATCCATTCCCATACACATACACATACACAAGCACAACAAGTATAAGTCATAATAGAACATAACTGACCCTCTGCGGGACAAAAGGGGGTTCGGGGGTGGTAGCCCCTGATAGCAGCAAACCCTAGTGGGGTCTAAGGGGCAACGCCCCTGGCTAGGGCCAGGCTACCAGGTCAACGAGAAGTTTTTTTTTATTTTAAATCATTTATATAGCACATTTTGTTATACAAAAATCGATCTTCCTGTTAAAACCTTACAAAATATTGGTCATTTAAATTGTATATTTAGTATATGCATTTCCTGCCCTAAACAAGTTTAAAACCTTTAAAATAGGGGATCTAGTGTTGATACATCATGTTCCTAGTTTATGTTCTTAATGTAAACGATTTCCATTTCTTACACATGTGTGATGTAACTACTTAATGAAATATGATATACTTTTGATGTTTACTTGTCTTTAAATATTTCATATTATAATTTTATTTGGTATAATTCATATATATGAACATCATATATAGGTTTGAGGTTGTTGTACATAGTTCTAAGTCAATAATGATTAAGAAATGTGTTCAACTAAGTCGGGTGATTATTCATGCTAATGGACCATACTTATGGACCATACGCACGAATGAATCATACTTATGGACCAGTCGCACAACTGAACCAGGAGAATGGATCAGTCGTATGACTGAGACATAAGATTGATTCAGTCGCACGACTAAACCTTCAATCGTGCGTATGAATCAACTGTATGAGTCAGTCGCATGACTAAACCATGCTTATGGTTCAGTTGTATGAATGAGAACTAAAAACCTATAAATACCACATAATTCATGAAAAAACGGGAGACTTTGAATATTCACAAACCGTAGCCGTCCAGAGCATCCTAAACAACCAAACCAACTTCATAGTTTGTTCCTAATCGATTTCTTATCAATTCTTAAAGTTTGGTTCATCGTTAGATTGATCAGGTTGTCATTCTCACTTATTGGATCGCCAATCAAATAGGATTCCACAATATTTGATCTGGTTTCACATAGAATCCGTTAGTACTTCATACTAAAATGGTCCTAACATCTAGAACTCACCTGGACTCGATGAGTAGCTTCTCAATCAAGCTTTCTAAGTAAGGGTCACACTACACAACCTGTAAATAAGTTAACACTAAGTAAGGGTCGCACTATCATAGCTTTGGCTTATGATTTTGTGTGGATTCAATTGGTTTTGGTGTTAAAACAAATGTTTTTAATCAAAAGAGTCACCTTTTTGCTCCAAAAAGTGTTTTTGACGATTGCATGTGTTAAAGGTTCGATTTTTCATCAAACGGCAGATTAAAATTCGTATTTTGTGTCAAAGTGTTCAAACATTCGATTTTTCAAACACAGCAGCCTTCAGTCGCACGATTGGACCATTCGTACGACTAAACCCAGTCGTATCTCTCATTCGCACGACTGAATCCAATCGCCTGATTGAATTCATTCGTATCTTTCATTCGCATGAGTGACCCATTCGCATACCTCATTTGCACGAGTGAATTTGTCCTGTTCTAAGTTTACCAAGTTTAAAACAATGGAAGACCAGTTTGCTGCATTCACTGCTGGAAAGGACTCGCGTATCCAGAATCTTCTACATCTGGAGAATGAGATTGGAAACCACAACAAACCGCCAAAGTTGTTAACTTTGGATGGATACCCACAGTGGAAACAACGGTTTGAAATCTACTTGAATGGAGTTGAACCAAAACTTTGGACATCCATTGAGACTGGTTACACAGTACTGGTCAGTGCCAATGGAGTTAAATTGGCTTTGGGAGGAATGAGTGAATCCCAAAAGACTCTACATAGTGCTGAAAAGAAAGCATATGCGTTGTTGACTCAGTCTATACCTAAGGACATATTTAATCAGTTCTCTGAGAACAAGCAGTCTAAGAAATTATAGGAGGCCCTGGAAAAGAGATACAAAGGAAATTCAACTCTGAAAGCACTAAAGGCAAAAGCTCTTAATAAGGAATTTGACAATTTCTCTTCGATTGGGAATGAGAGCTTGGATGATATCATTGATCGATTCTATCATGTGATGAGTGAGTTGCACACTCATGGTGTGACCACATCCATTGAAGATAAAGTCTCTAGTTTTGTTGATGGTTTGCTAGATAAATGGGATCCATTTGTGTCTAATCTGAGACAAAACGATACTCTTGCCACTTTAGACACAAATGATTTCATTTTGAAGTTAAGGGAGGAAGAACTACGAATGAAATACAAGTCAAAGAAAGGATCCTATGTTCAGAATCCTGCACTATACAATTCAGTTTCAACTCCGGCTGCTTCCAATGTATAGCTGAAAACGGCATTTGTGTCTAGCTCTTCTGCTCCTTCCTAAAGCAGTGCATCAGGAACCGTAATGTCAGGGTCATTTGGAACCCAATACATAGTTCCTGAGGCAAATACTACCAAGTTGAAGACTGAGAATCTCGGAAATGTCATAGTGGAAGTTTCTAAAGAGCACATGGACCTTCTAGCTACTGTTGTTCAATCTTATGATGGATTAGTTGTTGGTAAGATTGGAAAGTGTCATCTTGCTAACGAAGACTATGAGCAAGTTGATGAAACTGAGCTAGAACGCATGGATATTATGTGGGCCTTGGCTAGTGATGTTAGAAGAGCCAAGAAGTTTGCTAAACAGACATGGAAAAATTTGGTTGCTACTAAAGATACGGCATTTGGATTCGACAAAACTAAAGTCACATGTTTCAATTGTAGTGAAAAGGGGCACTTCAAATATGAGTGCATAAAGCCAAAGAAGACTGGAAATGGAAATCATTTTCCTACATTTAACCAACAAGGATAAGACTGGAGCTTCATCTTCAAGTAAAGAGTCTAAGGATTTGGTTGCTCAAGGTGATGAAGGACAAGATTGGTCCTTCTGATTCGTTTCTCAGGGTGAATCAAACATTGCTTTAGTTGATACATTCGATGATAGATTTGCAAGTGAAGGAGACATCATAGCTGATCATTCACTTTCAGATATCGAAGAAGCTATGAATGTCGTTGATCATTTGGTTGAAGAAGAGCATAGTGCTACAAACTCAGAATCTCCAGTCGCCGAAGAGTCTGACACTGTTTTGATGGCTGATTCGTCTAGTTCTACACAGGTATGTTGTAAAGACCAATTATTTGAAAAACATGCATGTACTGAATGTGATAAATTTAGGGAAAGTATTGATTTAAAATTTGCTAGGTTATTAGACCATAATGATAATCTAGTAAATGATTTACAACTCTACACTGAAGCGAATCGTGTTTTAAAACAAAATGAGTGCAGCTTCAAAGAAAAGATAGAACTGTTGGGGAAACAACTAAGGGAAACCGAGGTTGTTGCCTTAAATCAATCAAACGACATCAAGTTCTATTTAAATTCTTTGGAGGAAACTAAAAAAGAAAAAACAGTTTTGCACGTTGAAGTTGAATCATTAAAACAAAAACTACACAGTTTGGCAAGTTCTTCTCACATTTTTTAGAACCTAGTGAAAGAACGGAATACCGGGGAAGGTCAGGGTTATAAGGTAGTACCGCCACCACATGAAATCCTTTTGAACACTAAATGTAGACCAATTAATAATAACCTTGTAAAGGATCATGTGGTGTCTACTCCTCTGGTTAGTGATCCAGATTATACGGGTAAACCTGTGAAATCTGTCACTAAGTAGAAGGATTCCACTTTGGGATCAAAAGATAAGATATATGTTAAGGATTTAGGTGATAAAATTGAAAAGGTTAAATTAGAGTTAGGTTGACAAGCGTCTATGACAGAACCTAAAAGGTCTAATCCAATGAACCTTAAACATGTTAATCATCAAAATCCTAATAAAATGAAAGTGAGAGATGTTTAAAATGTTAAAAAAATTAAATTTGTTAAAGAAGGTGAAACATCTAAAAAGAAATAGTCTTAAACCAATCGAATATATCTCAAACCCCGACCAAACTCAACCCCATATCATAACTTTCCTCAAACTGTCGAAGGGAGATCCTGCTATAGTTGTGGAAAATGAAGACATAACTCTACAAATTGTCCTTATTATCAGACAACTAAAAAGGAAATTGAAATTTTGATGAAAAACCAAGATTTTCTAAGATTACACCTAAGATTATTAGTGAACCTAAAGTTCAAACCATAAGCCAATCGTCTATTTACAACAAACAGGCCTTAGACAAAACTGGTCTATGGAAAAAGAAAAAGACAAGTAATGTGTCTAATAGCGAGAATAAGAAGAAGAAAGATGTGCCCTCATCTTCTGAAGGACAGTGGGGTGAGTTTATGATGTTTGATACCTCTAGGACACCCAAGCTAGTTAAGGCTTAGGTCCCACACCTGAACTAATCAATTCCTTTATATGTGCAGGGTGTCCGCTACATCGCTATCACTAATACCTGGATTATTGATAGTGGGGCTTCCAGGCACATGACCGGGAATTCGTCTCTCCTTTTCAATGTTAAGCAAATTAGGGGGGACATGTATCATTCGCTGGGAATAAAGAAGGTTACATCACCACTCAAGGTGAAGTGGGAAACGAGAAAGTGAAATTTGACAAGGTCAACTACGTTTAGCAACTGCAAAACAACTTGCTTTCTGTCTCCCAAATCTATGATAAGGGATTCAAGGTTGTGTTTGACAACAAGAAGTGCTACATGTTGAAAAAGGAGTATGTTATCGAGGAGGATAAAATTCTAATGTCAACTTCAAGATATAGTGATCTGTATGTCTTTGATCTATCAAAAGCCTCCACAACTGAGTTTACTACTCAGTGCTTCTTGTTAAAGGCAATAAAGAGGGATTCAGTCTCCTGGCATAGGAGAATGGGACACATTAATCCCAGGAAGATGAATCATCTGGTTCAGAATGATTTAGTGAATGGAGTTACAATCAAGAATTTCCGGCTCCTAGATTTCTGCATAGCCTGTAAGAAAGGGAAACATACCAAGAAGTCTCACAAAGCAAAGAAAGTCAATTCTATCGATATTCCTCTCAAACTTCTACACATGGATCTGTTTAGCCCGGTCAACACAAAGAGCATTGCTGGAGATTGGTACTGCTTTGTAGTAACTGATGATTACTCAAGATTCTCTTGGGTGATGTTTCTAAAAGCCAAGTTAGAGACATTTGAATCATTCAAGAATCAAGTGACTACTTTGGAATCACTCTACAAGCTGAAAGTAAGAAAGATTCGGTCAGACAACAGAACATAGTTCAAGAATTAGTGAATGGAGGCATTCTGTCGAGAGAAAGGAATTCTTCATCAATTTACTTCTGCCTACACTCCACAAATGAATGGGGTTGCTGAAAGAAAGAACCGGAGCTTGATAGAGATAGAAAGGACGATGTTAGCCGACTTTAAACTACATATTCATTTATGGAATGAGGCATTGGCTAACGCATGCTACACTCTCAATCGAGTCTTAATGGTCAAACATCATGGAAAAACGTGTTAAGAATTGCTCCAACGACATATACCCAACTTGGAGTATCTAGAACCATTTGGAGCACCGTGCATGCTGCTTAAGAAAAATCAGACTGGGAAGTTTTGTGAGAAGGCAGAATAAGGTATCTTTCTCGGATATAGTATACCAGACAAGAGAGTTTATAACAACTCAATGGGTCAGGCAGAAGTGTGGTGCAATGTTGATGTCCAAAGATACACCACCCCCTGCTGGCAAAGGACCTTCCTTCTTCTTTGACTATGTTGGATTTTTCAAGTCCTTCAATATACCTCCTTCTCATCCTGATGATGAGTTATCTGCTCGAATGATGTACGATGTTCTAAATACTCCTACACTAGATTCAACATCATCGGTTCCATTAGACGATACTTCTAGCCCTTCAGGGGGAGAGCTTGAGGTAAGTGAGTTTTCCTCTGATGAAGCAGTTGGGACTGCAAATATGGACCAGGAGGAACAGGTTCCAACTACCAAAAGTACACAAGCATCTGATCTTGATGCCATTGGAACTTCTGAACCTCACACTCCAACAACCACAAAATTTGAACCTGGGATTCAAAATCTGGATAATGAGGTAACTGTTCCCACCGCTCCCGGAACTCGAGTGAATGTGCATCATCCCCTGGACAACATCATCGGGGATATTCTATCGGGAGTTCAGACACGAAATCAGCTATACTCAGCTGATTATGCCGCAACCATGGAAAAAAGGATATCTACATGATGGTGCTTATCGATGTTTTGTGTCTCAATTTGAGCCAAAATATGTAAGTGAAGCTTTAAACAATGAGGCATGGTTAGTGCTATGCAAGAAGAACTCATTCAGTTTAAGAAGCTAGGAGTATGGACTCTTGTGGACAGACCAAAAGGTGCAAAGGTGATTGGCACTAAATGGGTTCTTAAGT
>BJCM01085596.1:0-20475 GCA_018326385.1 Flaveria bidentis
TATTAACATTATAATTTACAATTGTTATTATTATTTTTATTACTATTCTATTATTATTACTAATATTATAATAATAATAATAATAATAATAATAATAATTATTATTATTATTATTATTATTATTATTATTTAAATAACTTAGAAACTTTAAATTAAATAAGAAATTATACATAAATAGCCCACCAAGTTTCATAAATAGCATAAATAGGTCTTATAAGATTTAACAAAAATTAACTTTTAGTTAACAAAAATACGAGATGTTACATAGAATGCCAAAGAAAGAATTTACAAGTGATGACCATGATTTTGCACTCCTAAAAGGGAAGCAACACAAAGTGTCTTACAAGCCAAAGGAAAATAACTCTGTCACTACTCCCCTAAACTTATTACATATGGATCTTGTAATGTTTCATATAAGGCTAATGCAATCCAAAATATCCAAAGTCAATCCGGCATGCATGCACAGAAGTACTACGTAGAATGTTTCGGAAGTTTCACACTTTGCCTTAGAAAATATCCAAAGTCTATACTGACCATCTTATGAAGAAAAGCATGGTTATCATCATAATAAGGACTGTCAATATCTAAAGTCTTCAAAGTTTTGGTAGCATCAGCCTAGGGGGAGTTTGTACAGTTTCATATAAGGCTGATGCAATCCAAAATATCAAAGTGTATCCTGCATGCATGCATAGAAGTACTAAGTAGAATGCTTCAGAAGTTTCACACTATGACTTAGAAAATATTCTAAGTGTGAAATCTTCCAAAGCTAAGACCAATATCTTCTGAATCCAAATATGAAGTCTTTAGAATCTTCAAAGACAAAGTCTTTCGAAGCCAACTAATGAAGACAGATTTTCTTCCGAAGACTTTTGAGTACATGCTTTATTTGATGTATGTTTTACCATAAAGCTAAACCTCCTTTCTGCTGCAACTCTGTTGATTCACCAACTTTCACAAGTTGGTGAAAGGTCCATGTTTTTGGTAAACTATACATTAAGGTCTTGCATCTGTTACTTTCTACTTTATGTACTTTTATCCTTTTTATAATATATTAGGATATGAGCTATGACATGTCATAGTCACTAGCGAAAAGGCAATCTGGCTTTTGACTCTACATTGATTTTGTTGTTGTCTAGATCATGTATCCAGCTGACCTTCAAACTATGGCCGGATGTAGGATGTAGTATAAAGTATCTTAGGTCCTTTAGTACTTTCATGCTTTTTATGCTTTGTAAACACTTGTAAGGAACTTGAGAGCCATATACAACATTCTTGAAAACCAAACATTTATGTTATTGTTCTTATTCTTCTGTCTCTTTATTACTTGTGTTTCTTAGTATCATAGTGTGATAGGTTACTAGTTCTCCATTTGATCTTTTAAGTGTTCTAACTAACTCTCCTCGTTGTGTGTTGTGTTGTAAGTGACCATCCCTTAAACGGTCCTGCAATTGGTATCAGAGCATTCCAGGCTCTTGATTGTAAGATCTCACCATCTTAATATCCCTCACACACAAAATGCTTAACATCTTAAATGGTAGCTATCATTATAGCTGAATATGGAAACTAAAACCATGACAAAGTCCCCACTAATCACTCAAGAAGACTTTGACACTTGGTGCCAAAGAATAAAGGTTTCATCAAGTCACAAGACTCCAGGATATGGGAATCTGATGTCTCAGGACATTAAATACCAAGCACCTCCTCAGCTACTGGAAGTGGTATGGTTCCAAAAGCTATGGCTGATTACTATGATGAAGATATAAAAAGAGTAGAGATTGATTAGAAAGCCATGACATCCCTTCATACTGCTCTTCTAAACACAAAGGTTTCAAGAAATGCAAAACAGCTTAGTAGCTGTCGATGCATTGAAACTAATGTATGAGGGGTCTACTGAAGCCTTGGAGAACAAGAAGGATCTCCTAAAGCAGTAGTTTGAAAACTTAACCTTTAAAACATGTGAAACCATAACTCAACAATACTTCAGGTATGTTGAAATTATGGACACTATAATGGATGTTGGAGTGACTCTTGAAAACAGGGATATTGTAAGGAAGTTAATGTCCTCTCTTCCTAGGAAATTGACACATTACTATGTTGTTATTAAGAGGATACCAGATGGCGATGAACATGCAAGGTTCATCTGGTAACTCCAGCAATCAAATGAGTTCAGCCCTGTATGTAACTGAAAGGGATAGCATAGAACCTCAACATCATCTTATATGCTACCCTGACAACTCACAAAAGGGTCCTTTGATCACCTTCCTAGAGACACCAAGAGAAATCTACACTCAAGGAAGCCCATTCCAAGAGACAAGTTTTTCACATGCCTTTGTGTCTTCTGATGGAAACACAGGCAACTTTCTATTCACCCTTGAAGGCCTGGACTGTATCCATCCAGATGATCTAGAGTACATGGAAATAGTCCAGCAGATGGCTCTTCTCACTCACAAAGCCAAGAAGTTCTAGAAGAGGACATGAAGGAAGTTTCCAAGTAGTACATCTAGTGGAAAGTTTGGGCTAGATAAAAGCAAAGTCAAGTGTCACAACTGTAACCAAATGGGCCACTTTGCAAAGGAGTTCAAGGCACCAAGAACAAATGGTGGCCAAGCACAAACCAGACCAATGTACACTGAGAAAGCCACTCAGAATGAGAAGCCAAAGCAGCATGTTGCAGTTGTTGTCGAAGAAGAAGGCTTTGACTGGAGTTTTTAGGTGGAAGATGCATCTCCAAACCAAGCACTAATGGCTGACCAAGATGAAGCAAAGGTATTGGAACATCTCTGTACACCTGACTATATTGCAAAAGTAAATAGATATAGGTCCTATGACTTAGAGATGAGATCTGATATTGAGTTCTTGAATATCTTAAAATCTGATTTCAAAAGATCTGAAAATGACAATAAACTAAAAATAGAGGACTTAGAGAAAACCATTTCAGTTCTCAAACGTGAAGACACCAACTACAAGATTCAGATCAAAGATCTCATAACCAAGTTGACTGAATGCTAGGCTAAGCTTTTGATCAGCAAAGCCAAGGCATAATAATGTGTTCTTGAAGATGAGATCTTCAAGAACATTATATCCTCATCCGTGCATGCAAAAAGTTTGTTATCAGAATAAGTAGGGGCTGGGATCTTGTGAGACAGCTCCTCAACACACCATCTTGTCTGTAAGATCCCCTAGGTGTGGAACTTGTGAAGATGAGCTTCCTCCCATGGACCCATTGACTAAAGAGGATTAAGAAGTAATAGTGGAGAATGCCTCTGAGAAGAGTGAAGAAGAGGATTCTAAGAAGGGTCACTATCTTTTTGAGGAGAGTAAGAAGACTGTGATGAACCAGTCTTTCAGAAAGAATTTGATCAGAAAGAGCAAAAGAAAAGCAAAGAAGGCTCAAGATATCAAGAACACCTTCAACACTAAGTAGAAACAAGTGTTTATCTCTACAAGATTTGAAGTGGTAAAGACTGTAGACACTAACTTGAACTCTTTTGAAAATTTTAACCTGTTTAACTCAAACTTTTGCTCTGATACCAACTTGTAAGGCCCTGTTCCCGGAACCCTCATAGTTGGACAATCATCGCACATAAAGTGTAACGCCCGAAATAAAGTCAAAACGAGCCAATTAATAATAATAGGCTTAATGGGGATTATTTAAAGAAAATAAGTGGGTAATGGAGTATGGACCGAGTAGACCTTGCGGGATATGTGTTTGGTGAGTTTAAGGTCCCAGGAACGCCTGATATATATAAACGGATCAGCTTGAGCAACTCTCATTTTCAACTCAGCACCAAAATTTCTAAGATGATAGAAGGTTGCGATATAGAACTAGAAGGTCATAAGTTTCCTATTAGACCTTTCATGATGACCTTAGGAGGTTTCGATGTAGTCCTAGGAATGGATTGGTTTGTGGAAAATGAGGCTAATATCATATGTCGTAAGAAGATGGTCAGACAGACAGCGCCTGATGGGAATTCGGTGAATTTACGGTGATCGAGTTACGACTATCCCGAAGGGGATTTCGATGGAGGTGGCGGGAAAGTGCATAAGGCATGGATGTAGTGCCTACTTGGCCTTCGTAAAGGACATGGATATGCCAACACCACAACTATCTGATGTACTGGTTGTGTGTGACTTCCCATATGTGTTCCCAGAAGATTTACCCGGTGTGCCACCGGATTGTGAGATCATGTTTCAAATCGACTTGATACCCAGTGCCCAACCTGTAGCTAAGGCACCGTATCGGTTGGCTCTGACCGTGATGAAGGAACTGATGGAGCAACTACAAGAGTTGCTTGAAAAGGTGTTCATTCGACCGAGTATCTCTCCTTGGGGTGCTCCAGTCCTGTTCATGAAAAAGAAAGATGGTAGTATGAGAATGTGTATAGAATACCGTGAGTTGAACAAGTTGACGGTGAAGAATCGGTACCCATTACCGAGAATGATGATCTGTTTGATCAACTCCAAGGTGCCAGCTGGTTCTCGAGGATAGACCTTCGATCTAGTTATCATCAGTAAAGGGTGAAGGAGCAGGATATTCTTAAAACAACTTTTCGCACACGCTATGGACATTACGAGTTTCTTGTTATGCATTTGGTTTAACCAACGCGCCAGCTTCTTTTATGGACTTGATGAATCGAGTGTGTCGGTCGATGTTGGATAAATTAGTGATTGTGTTTATCGATGATATATTGATTTATTCGAAGGTTGAGGAGGAGCATGCCGGTCATATTCAAGAGGTATTAAAGACGTTGAGAGGGGAGAAGTTGTATGCCAAGTTCTCCAAGTGCACATTCTGGCTACGCGAGGTTCAGTTCTTGGGTCACGTGGTGAATCCCGAGGGGATGATGGTGGACTCGGCAAAGGTGGAGGTAGTGATGCAATGGAAGTCACCAAAGACGCCATCTGAGATTCGAAGTTTCTTGGGTTTGTCGGGATATTACAAAATCAAGACATCTCTAAGATAGCTTCTCCATTGACTAAGTTAACCCATAAGGATGTAAAGTTTGTATGGGGTTAAGCTCAATAGAAGGCGTTTGAGGAGTTAAAGGCGAGGTTGACTCAAGCTCCTGTCTTGTCATTACCCAATGGAAGCAAAGATTTGGTGGTTTATTCAGATGCTTCATACTCGAGGTTGGGATGTGTGTTGATGCAGAGAGGAAAGGTTATAGCCTATGCATCCCGACAGTTGAAAGTTCATGAGGTCAATTATCCCACTCATGACATAGAGCTAGCAGCCGTGGTCTTTGCATAAAAGATTTGGAGGCTCTACCTATACGGGTACGAAGTGCACCATATTCACTAACCACAAGAGCTTGAAGTACTTCTTCAAGCAGAACGATTTGAACATGAGGTGGAGGAGATGGTTATAGCTTATAAAGGATTATGATTGCGAGATCCATTACCATCCGGGCAAAGCCAACGTGGTGGCGGATGCCCTTAGCCGAAAGGAGAGACCCGAGCTGATTTGGGTAAAGGCTTACCAGTTGATTATGACCTTTGATGTGATGAAGCAAGTCAAGGAGTTTCAAGATGGGTCATTGAAGGAATATCATCTTAACTCTAAAAGAATGAGATGCCTGGTCGCGGAGTTGGGTGAAAACACACTCGGTGTTAGAACCCGATTCAGATGAATGTAGATTCCTCGTTACGGGGATTTACATGGGAGGATTATGGACAAGACATGAAGAAGGATTATTGGTGACTGGGTATGAAGCGTGACAGAGTGGAGTACATAAGTAAGTGCCTTACATGCTTGTAGGTGAAGGCGGAGCATCAGAAGCCTACGAGAAGATCCAACGTTTGGATATACTGGAGTTAAAGTGGGAGCATATCACCATGGACTTTATCATGAAGTTACCGCGCACCTTGAAAGGATATGATGCCATATGGGTGATAGCTGATCGTTTGACAAAGAGTGTTCACTTCCTACCGATCCGTGAGACATATTCATCCAAGAGGTTGGCGGATCCGTTCATCAAGGAGATTGTAAGTCGCCATGGTGTACCGGTGTCTATCGTGTCAGATCGTGACACTCGGTTTACATCCAACTTTTGGAAGAGATTTCATGATACTATGGGGACGAGGTTACATATCAGCACAACTTATCACCCCCAGACAGATGGTCAGTCTAAAAGGACCATTTAGACGCTAGAAGATATACTTCGAGCATGCGTCATTGACTTTGGAGGAAGTTTGGATGACCACTTACCGTTAGCCAAGTTCTCATATAACAATAGCTACCATGCCAACATTGGCATGCCTCCTTATCAGAGGCTATATGGTAGGAGATGTAGAACACCCGCTTGTTGGGGTGATATTGGCCATAAAGAGTTAGGGAGTGTCGAGGTGGTCGAGGCTACGACTGAGAAGCTGGAACGAATCAAAGCCTTTATGAAGGCAGCCAAAGATAGGCAAAAGTCATATGCTGATAAACGACGTAGACCGATTGAGTTCCAGGTGGGTGACAGGTTATGTTAGAGGTCTCACCTTTGAAGGGCATCATTCGGTTTAGGAATCAAGGAAAGTTGAGCCCAAGATACATAGGGCCTTTCCGAATCGTTGCTCGAGTAGGAGAGGTGGCCTATAGGTTGAAGTTGCCCAATGAGTTAAGTGGAATTCATCCAACATTCCATGTATCTCACTTAAGAAAGTGCTTAGCCGAGGAGGATATGGTGGTGCCACTGGAGGATACTGAAGTGGATGAACGACTCAATTATGTGGAGCAACCAGTGGCGATCATCGATCACAAGGAGAAGAGGTTAAGGAATAAGGTGGTTCCCTTGGTGCGTGTACAGTGGAAACACATGAAGGGATCAGAGTCCACTTGGGAAGTTGAGGAGGAGATAAGGCAGCATTACCCTCAACTATTCAGCGACTAACAGGTTTCGAGGATGAAACCTAAATAAGGGGGTTGGACTTGTAACGCCCGAAATAAAGTCAAAATGAGCCAATTAATAATAATAGGCTTAGCGTTATTTAAAGAAAATAAGCGGGTAATGCAATATGGAATGAGTAGACCTCGCACGATATGTGTTTGCGAGTTTAAGGTCCCAGGAACGCCCGGTATATATAAACGGATCAACTTGAGCAGCTCTCATTTGCAACTCAACACCAAACTTTCTAGAGAGAGAGTAGAGAGAGAAAGTGGAGAAGAGGTGAAGATTTAAGGCTCGGTTGATCACGGGATTGAAGATTGATGTTCGTGGGAATCTAAACAACAAGAAAACACCAAGAATCCAGGTAAGAAACATCATTTAATCGTTCCTTTTGATGTAAACCCGGATTCTAGGGCTTGGGTTTTTGAAAGTGGAAAAGATTCGCCCAAAACTCACGTTTTTGTGTAATAAAAAATGTAAAAAGCTTAGATATAGCTTATTGGGTGATAAACCAAGGTTTTGGATGTAAAAGATTGAAGTTTTGGGTCAAAAATGGGTTGGTTTGTAATTTTCAACCCGTTCTGTGAAACTAGGTGTTTATCCAGCGAAATTTTATATTCGCAGACATGGTTATCCAACGAAAGTTGGGCGAAACTGGGAGCAAAACTGGCAACGAAGATGCCAGCAAAACTGCCAGCGAAGGTGGCAACAAAACTGCTGGCGAAACTAGCAGCGATGCTGATCTTGCAGCGAAATTAGGCAGAAATTAACTCCATTGAGTGTTAACTTATTTGCAGGCTGTGTAGTGCAACCCTTGCTTTGAAAGCTTGATTGAGAAACTACTCATCGAGTCCAGGTGAGTTCTAGATACCTTATTTTATAGGTTTTAAACTAGTTTAGGGCTGGATATGCATACTAAATAAACGCTTTAAATGACCAAGATTTTAAGGGGTTTTAACCGAAAGATTGATTTTTCTATAGCAAAATATGCTATGTAAAAGTGTTAAAATAAAAAATTTTCACGCTGACCTAGTAGCGCGACCCCAGCCAGGGGCTTAGCCCCTTGGACCCCACTAGGGGCTGCTACCCCTAGGACCCCGCTATCAGGGGCTGCCGCCCCCAAACCCTCGCTGTCCCGCGGAGGATCGGTTATGTTTTATGATGACTTATGCTTGTTGTGCAGGTGTATGTGTTTGGATGATGCATGATGTTTATGATGATGTATGGTGTTTATGTGATGATTATGTAGGAATGTGTTACGTTGATCTTACGTTCCTATTATGTATTGTTTCGTGATTTATGTGTTAAGTATGAAATGAATAAAAAGTATTATGTAACAAAAAGTGGAAGAAAATGAAAAGAGGAAAGTAATGAAAGAGCGCATGCATTAATGAACGAACGAATGTAAGAAAAGTCTTGCAAGCAATGTATGGAGGTTCACACCCAATGAAGGGTGTTAGCTCAACTGTGTGTGGGTTAGCTACCCCAGAAGGATGCACAATAGGGTCTAATCAGTACAATTCACCATACATATGGGATCCTTGCCGCTTACCCCGGTACTGTGGTCAGGCCACCAGGCACAATGTATGGGAGTCTATTTATAGACTTCGGCCTAGTACCCGCTTTATGCATGACGGTGGGGTGAAACACATGGCATTGGTCCAAATGAAAGTAAAGATTAATGATGTATGTACGGAATGAACGATACGAAAGAAAAGGAATAAATGATGATAATGAATGATAACGAGTAACGTGCGATAAACGATGATGAAGATAATAATAAGATTATCTATTTGTACGTATGATGTATGAGCACACATGGAAGTAAAGAATGGTTTTAAATGGAAAGTAAAGTATTTTAATTATAAAACTAGAACTCACTCAACAACGCTAACTTTTATGTATTTTCTTATTGGCTGGTGATTGTTGCTGAGGATGGCATGGGGCAGCTACTCGGCATTTTATTGGGATGACATTCATTTGTGCAATTATGACGTTTTTGTGATGTAATGCAAATGATAATGTTTTGTAACTGATAACAATGATGTATTATTTTGCAAAAGCAGTCATTAATATATGAAATGGTTTTAAATTATTCCGCTATGATGTTTTTCATAGATGTAAATGTATATTTTTTGTTTTATGTGCGATGATTATCCAACTATGAGCATCCCGGGATCAGAGCCTTACATAAAGCATAAAATATATATTAATATTTACTAAAACATTACAACAGAAAAACTTTAACCATTTCACATCATCATAAATGCTTTTGTAAAATAATACAAAGTTGACAGATCTTAAAATATAACTCGTTGCATTACATCACAAAAACATTATCATTATACAAAATGGATGACATCGAAAATAAGCCATGTAGCCGTCCCGTGCCATCCTCAACAATCAATTACCTACCAACTAGAAACACATAAAAGTTAGTGTTGCTGAGTGAGTTGTAGTTTTATAAAATAGAATATTTTACTTTTGTTTAAAACCTTTCTTTCTTTTACTTTCACATGTGATCATGCATCATACGTACACATAGATAATAAGTATTATTATCTTTCATCATTCACTCATTAACTTTCTTTCATTCATCATTGTATGTCATCGTTATCATTCGTTATCTTCCTTACCGTACCTTATGTACATTCATCATTAACTTCTTTACATTCCGGACCAATGCCATGTGCTATACCCCATCGTCATGCATAAAGCGGGTACTGGGCCAAAGTCTATAAATAGACCCCCATACATTGTGCCCGGTGGCCTGACCATTGTACTGGGGTAAGTGACAAGGGTCCCATACACATGGTCAATCACAAAGATTAGATCCCAGTGTGCATCCTTCCAGGGTAGCTAACCCACACACCATTGAGCTAACACCCTTCATTGGGTGTGAATCTCCATACATTGTTTGCAAGACTTTCTTTACTTTCCTTTCATTAATGCATGCATTCTTTCATTCATTACGTTCCTCTTTTCATTATCTTCCACTTTACATTACATAATACTTTCCATTTACTTTCATAATCATACCACGTAAAGCCACGTAAAATAAACTTATAAAATAAGGAACATAACATCACTATGCAGACGCATGGCCTTCTGGGCACATGGGAACACTTAGGCACATGGAAAAGGTTCTAGGCGCATGGGCACTATTTGGGCGCATGACCCAACACTTAGTTATTCTTGGCAAAATTCTAGGCGCATGAGCACTATGCAGGCACATGAGTGCTTAGGCGCATGGACACTTAGTCAATTTTAGCCTAGTCTTAGGTGCATGGCTACTATTCAGGCGCCTGGCTTTTGGGCGCATGGGCTTTGGGCGCATGGGACAACACTTAAGCAAATTCGACCGTTAGGCGCATAAGCAATCCAGGCGCATAGGCAACTAACTAACATTATTATCATCATAATTCAGTCCCAAATCATCGTACATCATGTTCTAAGCCTAGATCTAACCTTTTAAGCAATAAAATATGAACATAACATAATCATAACAACATAATCACCCAAATCAAAACCCATCCACATTCACATATACACATACTTACAGGTGTAAAACCCACATACATAAAAACATTTACACATGCATTTCCAGCCCTAAAATCAGTTTAAAACATGTAAAAAGAGGGTTCTATAACTCACCTTATGCAACCTTTGAGTATGACTTCTTCAAACCCGTTTGCTATGAGCTCAAACACCTAAATCCCACCAATTCACTACCACAACGAACACACAACCCACATAAGCACATAACTGAGTCATAGGCCGGTCAAGAACAACCAAAATGATGAATTCTTGCCTTGAGTTCAGATCCTTGCTCTTCTTCTTCTAAATCCCAAGCTCTACTCTTTGTCTCTCTAGAAAATCCGAATGAAAGGAAGTGTGGGCGGCCATGCCCACTTTATGCACCAACTTTTTATACTTTTGTCCTTTTTGCACATTTAGCCCCTCCACTTAGGCTAAATTGTATTTCTTCCCTTTTTCTACACTTTTATTATTATTTCCTGTTTTTTATATCCTCGTGTTACAAATTTCTAGGTCTACCAACTTGATGTCAAGTGTGCTTTTCTCTATGGGGCGATTGATGAAGAGGTGTATGTCAAACAACAACCTGGCTTTACAGACCCTAATCATCCTGATTATGTATGCAGGCTTTATAATGCTCTATATGGGTTGCATCAAGCACTAAGGAAGTGGTATGAGAGTCTATCTCAATATCTCTGCAAGCATGGATACAGAAGAGGTACCATAGATGGAACTCTCTTCATCAAGGATCAGGAAACGAATTGATGCTAGTTCAAGTGTGTAGATGACATCATCTTTGGTTCAATTAATCCAAAGCTCTATAAAAGACTTTGAGAAGCTGATGAGTGACAAATTTAAAATGAGTGCAATGGGGGAATTCAATTTCTTTGTAGGAATTCAAGTGAATCAAGTTGAAGATGTCATCTTCATAAGTCAGTCAAAGTATGTTCAAGACATACTCAAAAGATTGAACATGACTGATTGTAAGGTTGCTAAGACTCCCATGGCAAGAAACCACTCCCTTGGGCTTGATGTAAAGGGGGAGTGTGTGGATGAACACCATAACAGGGCTATGGTTGGGTCTCTTATGTACCTTATAGCTAGCAGGTCTGATATCATGTTTGCCATATGTGTTTGTACAAGATATCAAGCCAACCCCAAGATGTCACACCTTATCACTATCAAAAGAATTTTAAGATATCTCAAAGGTGCTTCAACACTTGGCCTTTGGTATCCAAATAATTCTGACTTCAATCTGTATGCACAAATAGATAGTGATTATGGTGGATGCAATATGACTGCAAAGTCTACATCAGGGGGATGTCAGTTTCTTGGTGGAAGGGTTGTCTCATGGCAATGCAAGAAGCAATCCTATGTCTCTGCATCAACTGCTGAAGCTCAATACATTGCTATTGCAAGCTGCTGTGTTCAGGTGTTTTGGATTCAGAATCAGATGCTAAACTAGGGGTTCAACTTTAAGGAGGCTCTAATTCATATGGACAACAATATTGTCATCTCTATCATAGAGAATCCTGTGCAACACTCAAGAACAAAACACATCAATATCAGGTATCATTTGATTTAAGATAACTTTGAGAAAGGATTAATCAAACTAGTCAATGTTAACATAAATGAACAATATACTGATCTGTTCACCAAAGCTTTTGATGAACAAAGATTCAAATATCTTGTATCAGCTATTGGTATGATTAACTTTGAGTAGCTTTTTCTTAAAACTTAATCATATCTTATTTCTAAAATTTGTGTGTCCTTAATTTGTCTATATATATCACCATTCATAAGCCCTTGTTTAATTTGGAAGTAAAATTCTTTTGAACACTTTTCATAGATTTTTTGATAATTTCTCTTCGAAAGATATGTTTTTACCTTCGAAATAAATTTAAGTCTTTAAAACCAACAACTATCACAAAACATTTACCTTCGAAAGAAATCTCCAACATATCTTTCGAAGCTTAAATTTGTTTCTAAGTACTTGTATGTTTCAAAGAACCTTTTTCTTCTGAACGTAATTAACTCTCAAAAGTTTTTACAACTTCCGAAGGTTAATATCTTCCAAAGCTAAATTCTCTAAAATTCTTTGAAATTTCTTCCGAAGTCATTTTGGCATCGAAAGCTGTCTTCTCAAAACTTCCGAAGTCAAATTACCTTTGGAAGATTTTTGACTTCCAAGAAAACTACTTTTGGGCAAAAAGCAAACTATTTTTCCAGAGGTGAGACCGACATCTGATTTCAAAGTTTATCCTCTTTCATTAACTTTGTCTGAAATCCATTTCATATATAAACCCAACGGTTACCCCTCTTTCTTTATCATCTTCATGTACTCCCAGACCTAAATTCCAAAAATTCTCTCAAACCGCCTTTGTTCTTCATTTCTTTCACCTCAAAGCTATCTAAAACGACCAACCTCAACCACAAAAATGACCCAAATTTTGTCATGCAGTTACAAAGGCAACACAATGAGATTACTCTATTACACTCAGAGAAAGACCCTCATTTCTTAGAGGTTTGTTAATTTTTGGCTCTGTACAACTATTACACCTCCCTTACCATTGATCCTGTTCTTTATGAGGATCATCTAGCTTGATTTTTGGAAGACCTGTCAAGAGGTCACTATGGATGGGGAGAAGGCATTGTCTGCTACATTGCAGGGGAGGACAATCTTCATCACTCCAGTCATCATCAACAACCACCTTCAGCTAGATGATGAGGAAGGTGAATTGTCCTTTCCTAAAGAAGTTGTAAACCACTCCTTTGAGCAGATGGACTATGAAGGAGATTTCTCTGTCAAGACCTTTAGGAAAGGGAAGGTCTCCTCCCAGTGGAAGTACTTATTTCATGTGGTCATCCACATCTTGTCAAACAAGCATGGGGGCTGGGACCAGATTCCTGAAGATCTCCTTCATAGTACATGGGATTGTTCAGGGGGTCAAAATCAGGTACTCTCAGTTTGTTTATAAAAATTTGCTTGCTAATTTGGATTCCTTATAATATTTTATGTTTCCTAGATATGTTCAACATATTCTCAACTATGAACTGCACTCACAATTAAGGGAAACATGTAATATTCTTAAACTAGGACAATTGAAGCCCGATATCTTTAAATTTTGACGAAGCCAACTGTTGGCTTCTCTGGGTTAGAACAACCCTTATCCTTAAAATGTTAGAGGTCATTGCTCAAGTGACAATCTAGAAACACAAGCTACTCAGTTTGTGCAGGCCCCCATACTACTACCCACACAGGAAGAAGTGGACACTAGAGCTCCCACTTCTCCTGAGGAGCAAACCACTCCCATCTCTTCAAGAATTAGTGTTGAGGTTCCTCATACTCAGCCTGATGAGCTCACTAGCCCAACAACCTTAAGCCTTCACTATGAGTCTCAACACTCAAGTGAACACCCTTTAGGGGAATGTTACCATCCCCAGCCTTTAGATCTCAACTAACCAAGCCCCAGCCTTGATTTCTATGATAATGAAGACTTGGGATTCAGTAAGTACCATGAGTCTCTCTACTCTTCCCCCACTCAAAGAGAGATGAGTGCTCCTGATTCTCTTCTGTCTAGCCCACATCATCTACCTACCACTGAGGTGGATCTCCCTAACCTGTTCAGAAGGTCCATATGGAAGAGGCTCTCACTTTAGCAGGTGATTATATCATTAAGACCTCAACCATGGCAACTTAGCCCACTGATACTCCATCTGAAGTAGTTAATGAGCAGAGGAAAGCCAACAACCAAGAACAACATGCTGGTGGGAGACTGATGACTTTGGTCCAATTATCTCATCCCCTAATGAATCTTCCGATGAAGAAGAGGGGAATTTGAGACTAAAGATGTGAAAAATGTAAAAAAACATGCACCTATTTAGTCTTGAAAGTTGGTCACTTGGAATCTCAAGTGACTACCTTACACAATAAGGTCAATGATCAGCAACTTGAGATATCTTATCTCAAGGAAAAACTAGCTGGGAGACCTTTAAGAAGAGCTCAAATAGGAACACAAGAACCCATGGATGTGATTGACCTAACTCCTAGCTCACCTATGCAAGAGGGTGATACTACCAAAAAGGGGGAGAAAGTCATTACACTCACAGAACTTGGGAGTTCCTCATAAAGTATGGACACTGAGGAATTACCATCCTCATATGCAGTTGTTCATTCTCAGCAACTTCCTTAAGTTCACATTGATGTGGACTCTATAGACTCTTTCATTCAGAGTCTCTTAGAGGAAGGCATACCAAGGGCTATGTCATATCCATCTCAAGGAACTTCCAACTACATCATAGGGTGGATGTACGATGCTAATAGAAGAGCTCTTATTCTTCAAAGAGTTCAAGGGCAGCAAGAGTTCTTCAACTTTTAGACCTTGAACTACTGTGAAGGTCTTGACCTTATCAATATGCCACTTGTCAACCCAAGCCAATCTAGACAAGCTGACAAGTTGGTCAAAGGATTCAAGACAAGATTACTAAAGAGTTCATCCTTAGAAGGAGACAAAGGAAATTAGACAATGTCATTCGTCAACTGGATGTTGACGCAAACCCTAGAATTAGCTAAAAAGATAAAACCTTAACTAAAGGCCAAGTGATAGAATCTGAGAGCCCTATCAAACCTACAACAACTTCAGAAATCCATTCCTTTAATTAGACACCTACTAGTGAAGGTGTATCTCAACCTCTCTCTCGCCAGAGCATCAATGCTACTCCAAGCAATGAAGGCCAATGCTCTTTGCACCCTAAAGAACAAAGGTCTGTGAGTGAAAAAGGAAAAAGGAAGATGACTCTTAAGGAGATTGAGGAAAAGGATGCTAAGGGGAGAAAGTTCCTCTCCAGGGTTTGCTGGCTTCATGGAAGCTGCAATCAGGGCTGCTCCCAGACCAAGCACTCAAAATGATGAGTTAAGGGCAGTCAAGATTGCTTACTTATAGACCAAGAACTACAATATTGATAATATTATCTCCCTCACCTTCGAAGAACTGGATGAACTGGCTGACATGGAATTGTCAAGAAAGAATAAGTAGAAAGAAGATGCAAGATTGCTTCTTCAGATTAAGGAGGAAAAAAGATTGAAAAGGCTCTACAAACATGTTCTTACTCTCTCAGCAATTCAAGAAAGTCTTGTACAAGAGACTGTGTCTCGACAAGAACCTCAGGAAGACAAAGAAACTGACAAGATCAACATCATCAACTACTTGAGTGCCATAGGACTCTATCAGGCAGATGCACTTCTTCCCTTGTCCTTTGAGTACATTGAGTTGAATATCTCAATCAACTTGAAATTGAAGTACTCAAAGAAAGAAAGGCAACACATAAGAAGATGAGGGAAGAAGCTGCCAAAACAAGAGCTATCATCTAGAAGAGTCAAAAGAAGTGTGTTGATAAGTAGAGGATGATGAGCTTTTTGAAGCTATATGGATTATCCAGAAGGAGACTTGGCCCTATGTCTCTATTCACTAAGGATGAACACATTAGGGTGATCAAGCAGAAGATCAAAAGAGGAGAACTTCTTGACTTACACTCCCCACCAAGTCAAGTCCCTCAAGAAATAGAGGTAAAGGTTGAAACTTTTGAGACAACACAACCTGGACCTCTTGTTGAATCATAGCTAGCTTCATCTTCTGATCCATAACAGGGTTCTGTCCCCTCTCAATTTGATCCTGTGAGTGAGGAAAATCCAATTGACAAAGACAAAGATAATCAACAAGGTGTTGTAGGCTAGTCTTCTTAGTTAAAAGGTGTACAAAGGAGAAAAAGGATGGCTTCTAAACCAAAGTTTAAGAAGAATAAGAAAGGATCATCTATCTCCAAACCTCAAGATGAGTCAAAACATCCTGAGGATGCGCCACAAGAGGAAGCTTCACTAACTCCAATCCAAGTAGCTCCTCTGGCATCAAGAAGACCCATCTTATCCTGGACCTACTCTACTGATCCAGAGAGATGGCATGTGATCAGAGATCAAGGTATTAAAGATGTCTATACATGGCAAGACATGTTCAATCTACCTTTTCATGATCTCTTTGAGATGAGAAGACACTTTGAAAGTCTGAATGATCCTAACCATCTTATGAAGAAAGTCATGGTCATCAACATAATGAGGACTGTTAATATCTGAAGTCTTCAATGTTTTGATAGCATTAGCCTAGGGGGAGTATGTAAAGTTTCATATAAGGCTGATGAAATCCAAAACATCCAAAGTCTATCATGCATGCATGCATAGAAGTACTAAGTAGAATGCTTCAGAAGTTTCACACTATGCCTTAGAAAATATTCTAAGTGTGAAATCTTCCGAAGCCAAGACCAATATCTTCCGAAGCCAAATATGAAGTCTTTCAAAGCTTCAAAGACAAAGTCCTCTGAAGCCAACACATGAAGACAAATTTCTTCCAAAGACTTTTGAGTACATGCTTTATCTAATGTACCTTTTACCATAAAGTTAAACCTCCTTTTCGCTGCAACTCTATTGACTCACCGACTTTCACAAGTTGGTGAAAGGTCTATGCTTTGGGTAAACTGTACATTGACGTCTTGAGTCTGTTACTTTCTACTTTATGTTCTTTTATCCTTTTTGTAATATATTAGGATGTGAGTTATGGCATGTCATAGTCAATAGTCAAAAGGCAATCTGCCTTTTGACTCTACATTGATTTTGTTGTTATCTAGATCATGTATCCAACTGGTCTTCAAAGTATGACCGACTGTAGGATGTAGTATAAAGTATCTCAGTTCCTTTTGTAACTTCATGCTTGTTATGCTTTGAAAACACTTGTAAGGAAGTTGAGAGTAATATACAACATTCTTGAAAACCAAACACTTTTGTTATTGTTCTTGTTCTGTCTTTTAATTACTTTTGTTTCTTAGTATCAAAGTGTGATTGGTTACTAGTTCCCCATTTGATCTGTTAGGTATTCTAACTCACTCTCCTTATTGTTTTTTGTGTTATAAGTGACCATCCCTTAAACGGTCATGTAGATCTCTTTGGCCCCACAAGTGTGGTAAGTTTAGGAAGGACTTCATAGTGCCTATTAATCACAAATGACTTCATGAGCTATAGTTGGGTTTTCTTCTTTAGAACTAAGGATTAGACCCTTGAGATCTTGAAGAACTTCATTTATGCATATTGAGAATCAATGTGATCATAAGGTCAAAATCATAAGATGTGATCATGGAACTAAATTCAAAAACCAGATCCTTAATACATTTTGTGATGAAAAAGGTATTACAAGAAAATATAGTGTTCCCAGGACTCCTAAGCAAAATGGTGTTGCTAAGAGGAGAAATATGATATTTATTGAGGCTGCAAGGACCATGCTCTCAAACTCTAAACTACCCATAATCTTCTAGGCAAAGGCAATCAACACTCCCTACTATGTGCCAAACAAAGTTTTGGTAGTCAAGACTCATGGTATGACTCCTTATAAGTTATGGCATAAAAGGAGACCTTTCATTGGTTTCCTCTAATCATTTGGATGTCACGCATCATCTTGAATACCCAATATCAGATAGCCAAATTTACTGAGAAATCAAATGAGGGACACTTTATTAGATACTTTTCACAAGCTAAGGCTTATAGATTATACAATCTCAGATCTAGAGTAGTAGAAAAGTCAGACAATGTGACCTTTAATGAGTACACACCCAGTGTGAAAGATTCTAGTCCTGATTGGATATTTGATCTTGATATAGTTACCAACTATTTTAACAAATCTTGTGAAGATGGTTTAGGATCTACTGGTAGCTTATTAATAGGAGATCATGACCTAAGATTAGATTTAAGAATACCAATTTAGAAAATTACTTCAGCTCTAGTGGCAACAAGTCCGGTAGTTAAAAATCCTGTCAATATAACAATGACAAACTCTTCAGCTAATACATTTGAGGTGCGTACTAATTACAACACAGAGACACAAAACTAAAATGAAGTGGTTTTAAATGTAGGAGGAGATGGATGTGGTGATAGTGATCAAGAATTTCTTGATATTGATAACCACTCTATGGAAGACAACATCGATGATGTCACACACTCATTAGATGAAGTTTCTCTTAACAAGTTGGCTGATATTGTGGGCAATACTCAATCACTAGATCTGAATTTAACCAATTTAGATCTGTCCAACCAACTTGCTATGATTCCTTAATTGAGAATCCATATGTCCCATCCCACCACAAACATCATTGGAAATAATGAGACTAGGGTGAGAACAAGAGTAAAAACCCATGATAAAAATGTTTGTCTTTATTCTTACTTCTTGTCTTAGATTGAGCCAAAGAAGGTTGATGAGACTCTAAAGGATGGAAGTTAGGTTGAAGTAATGCAAAAGGAGATGCTCCAATTCAAAAGACAAAAGGTTTGGAACCTATGCCCTCTTCCTCATGTAAAGACCCTAATAGGAACCAAGTGGGTTTTCAGGAATAAGAAGGATGATAGAGGACTTGTCATCAAGAATAGGGTTAGACTAGTTGTTAAAGGGTACACTCAAGAAGAATTGATTGACTACATAGATGTTTTTGCTCTTGTGGAAAGAGTTGAAGCTATTAGAATATTCCTTACTTTTGTTGCATCCAAGGATTTCAAAGTCTACCAAATTGATATCGAGTGTGCCTTTTTTATATGGTGTGATAGATAAGGAAGTGTTTGTCAAACAACTACCTTGCTTTGCAAACCCAAATAATTATGATTATGTCTACAAGCTTGATAAAGCTCTCTATGGATTGCATCAAGCTCTAAGAAAGTGGTATGAGACCCTGTTATAGTCTCTTGTTTAGTATGGCTACAGGAGGGGTACTATTGAAAACACACTTTTCATCAAAGGAACATGAAATGACTTGACGCTGGTTCAAGTTTTGTAGATGACATCATCTTTGGGTCAACTAATCAGAAGCTCTGCAAAGACTTTGAGAAGCTGAAAAATAATAGATTTGAAATGAGTGCCATAAGGGAACTCAATTTCTTTTTAGGAATTCAAGTAAAGTAGGTTGACAATGGCATCTTCATAAAACAGTCACAGTATGTGCAAGTCATACTTACCAGATTTCATCTGACTTAGTGCAAGGTTGCTAAGACACCCATTACTAGAAACCACTCCCTAGGATATGATCTTGTGAGGGAATATGTTGATGAACATCTCTATAGTGCTATGATTGGGTCTTTTATGTACCTCCCAGCCAGCAGGCCTGATATCATGTTTGCTACATGCATATGTGCAAGATATCAAGCCAACCCAAACATGTCACACTTGGTTACTATTAAAAAGATTCTTAGATACCTCAAAGGAGCTCCTAAGCTATGACTTTAGTATTCAAAGAATTCTATCTTTAATTTGTATGCTTATATAGATAGTGACTATAGTGGCTGGAACATGACCGCAAAGTCTACATTAAGAGGATGTGAATTTCTTGGTGGAAGGTTAGTCTCATGGTAATGCAAGAAAAAATCCTATGTATGCATCAACCACCGAAGCTAAATACATTACTGCTGCAAGCTAATGTGCTGAAGTGATTTGGAATTCAAAATCAGATGCTAGACTATGGATTTAGATTCAAAGAGTCTCTGTAAGGTTTTATGTGAGGCTGATACACCTTATGTTGCTTCTCTTTCAGGCATGCAACACAGTGGTCATCACTTGTAATCTCTTTCATTGGCATTCCAGTTACCAAATCATGCTTAATTAATTTATTCATGTTCTTAAAGTTTACATGGCACATTCTTTTATGCCATAGGAAATACTCATCACTATTTGCTTTAGATAGAAAGCATGAAACTTCTCCAAATGGAGATGTTTCTTGCAAGTCCATCTTGTACATGTTCCCTTTCCTGGGGGCTCTAAGAAGGATATGCTCATGAGGAATGACCACACCAGGCTTAAGAACAATGCACTCATGCTCAGTAAAGAGCATGTTATGACTCTAATCACAAAATTGGGATACACTCAGAAGATTGTACCCAAGCTCCTTGACAAAGTTTACCTTTTCAATGCTGAGCTTACCATTTGTGACCTTGCCCCTTCCAGAAATGTAACCACCTTCATCTCCTCCAAAAGCAACTGGTCCT
>BJCM01085604.1:0-10730 GCA_018326385.1 Flaveria bidentis
TTGAACTCACCAACCATTGTGTTGACATTTTAGTATGCTATTCTCAGGTCAGTAGCCCGCTTGCTATAGGAGCACTACACGGTTGCACATGCATTCTAAGACTCAGTTTTCAAGACAATATTATTGTTTTCAATGATTTGTATTGCTCTTTGGGTTGGCACATGTTTTGCCATAATATACATTTCTGTTTCATTGGATTGTTTTTACAATACGCTTCCGCACAGTTTTTTTAAAGTCTGTCTTTGGTTGATTTTATTTAATTATTGCATATAGAGTCGTTCTGAGTAACTATTGACTGTGATCCTGGTTTGTTCACACGCCTCGCGGTAAAACTCTGCACGTGGATTTTGAGGGTGTGACATCTTCCTAGGGTTCTAACAATACTCCCCTAAGTTTTGCATTTGTCTTCGGCAAAAATAATCTTCTGGTTCTTCTTTAATCTTGAACTTCATCTTCTCTTTGTATAGCTCGAGTTCTCTAACAGATTTCTTGATTGAAGACTTGAACTTCTCTGCTAAGATCCTTTGCTCTGGCTTGGAGTCATTTGACTTTATATCCATTTCTTCCATCACCAACAATGTTACTTTTGTTAAACCTGCAATGTCTGCATTAGCATACATCTCTATTCGTTTTGGATTCTCTTTTGTGTAGATCTCTAACACTCCCTTACTTGAAATTCTTATGAACTCTATGTCTTTTATATCTTTCTTCACAATATTTGCATATTCCATTGCCTTCCTTAAAGAAATTCTTTCCATAGGAGCATTCATCACTTTAATGATTGTTAAAAAGTATCTTCTGTCGTTTTCTGCGTCTACAAATGATATTGACTCAAAAGTTTGATTTGACAAGAATGAGATATAACTAGGATGAAGGAGTTTGACTTCAAATACTCCAAACAAACTGATCATATCATTGTCCCAATCATCTAGATCACTTATACGCTTCATATGGAAAGTGGATGAATCATAAAACCATCTCAAAATTGGTTTTGATGATTGAGTGCCATCTATAACTTTCAATCCATGATTTGTTACTTTCTCAAAATACTTATCACTAAAAGTATCTAAGTAAAAATCTTCCATAGACTCAATAGATTCACCTTTCTTTGATTTCTTCTTCATCTTAGCAAAATAAATTTTGTCCTCTTGATCACACCGAGTCTTTAGAAAGGTAGGCATTCTAGATATTCCTCTATCAAGTAACTTCTAAAAATTTTCTCTCCTTTCAGCCTTTGTGTTATTAATAAGAGGTAGCTTATGTAATTCTTTCAGATCTTGCACCGGTAAGGCAATGATGCTAGAGTAAAAATGATAGACATGACATATTGCATTTACTCTTTTGATCAGAAAAGCATCAAATATCGCATCATACTTCCCTGCTATAATCTTCACCTTCTATGATTTGTCAGGCACAATCATTGTATTCAATAACTCTGAAATTGATTGTCCTGTTTGTAACACATTTCTCACAAGATCTCTTGCTGATCTAGCTTTATTCCAAAGCTGTTTTTGATCAATAGACACTTTGTAACCTTGTTTTTCAACACTAGGAAACATATCCATAAGCTCTTTCCTGTGTTCATGAGATCTTCTTACTAACTCCATTGATTTTATCTCCTGAAGCTTTAGCATTTTTGTTCTTTTGGTTATTTCAAGATAGTGAGGGTTATTCATATCTAGAATAATCATCTTGTTATACATCTTCTTAGTTTCTTGGAAACTCCTCACTAGCCTTCTTAAGGACTCACCTTGAAGCTTATTTAATCTTTTCCTTGGATAAATCCTTGACTGCACATTCTCAAAGCAGGTATGCTCATATCATCAGGGTTTGGGTGGTGCAATTCTGTCATCGAAACATCATCAATACTTAAGTTTTCATTCAAAGGTGTCCATTCTCTATGCTCAAGGCTTATCTCATTTGGATCTGCTGGAGCTGACGACTCTGCAAATATACATTTCTCATACTCTTCATTTATTTGAGTCACTGTCAGTCCATCCCAATATACTCTATTATACTTCTTTCTGATCAAATAATTGTATCTGTCTTCAAAGTCAATAGGAATATCATCTTGAATCATTTCAACAGGAGAATCAGGAACATTACATATGTCTTTATCTTCTAACACTTCATCATACCATTCATCTGGCAAATCTGATTCAATATCATCAATTGCTTCAATTCTTTGTTGCATATCTGATTCTTCTGCATTTTCAACTGTATCAGTGGTCTTTTGAACTTTATTATGAACTGAAGATGTTTCAACTTCATCCATTTTCCTTTTTCCTTTCTCTGCTTTAGTGAACTTTTCGGTTGTAATTTCTTGAGGTTCTTGAACAAATTCTTCCTCAACAACAAATACTTCACTTTCCTTTTCTGGTTCTTTCAAACTTTCTTTTAACTTCTCAATCTCCTCAAACATTTTCTTCACTTTTTCTTCAAGATCATACATCATAACATTCTTCTTTTCATCATTAGCTTTTAACATAGCATTTTCTTTCTTTAATCTTTCAATTTCCTCATTTTGATTAGCAATCTGTGACTTCAACTTATCAATTTCATCATAATCATCATCTATTTCAGTTTGAATACAAACATCTGTTGTTTGTTTCATCTCTTGTTCTTTCTCATTTACAATCACCACTTCTTGACTTGGGGATTACACAACAGAAATCAGATTCTCTGTGATAGGCTCAGACCATATAGCATCAAAATCAAATGCTTGGTTAAAAACAACACTCTTAATATCTTTATTTTCAACTTGATCATCATCTCTTTGATTATTCATTTCTGTATCAACACCATCATCAACATTTCTTTCATCTTCATTATCATCCCTATGATAAGAGATTGTTTGTTAACTATCCATCTCTTGAATAGCTTCTTCATTAGCACCTTCTATATCACCACCTTGATCACCACCTTGATTGTCATCATCATTATTGTGATCATCATTATCATCATCATTGTTAGCATAACTTTCATTATTATCATCCTCTTCATCATCATCCTCTTCTTCAGATTCTTCAGCAATCTCTTCCATTATATCTTCAATATGATTATTCGGATTCATAGGCTCATCCTCAGTCAAATGAAAGTGTTGTTGATTAATGTCAATATTGTCATCAGCTACATTTCTCATATACTCAAATAAAAGTACATTAGCAACTCCTGTAATCACTGATAGCCTTTTATACACCACCTCAGACATATGCTCTAAATCAAGACTTACACCTTGTACTCCATAAGCATGTATGTCTGGATATTCTTCATTTATAATCAACTGGAGAAATCTTGGATACATCAATTATTTATTCCTCTTACCTTTCTCCAATTTGAATATGAACCCATTCATAATCCACTTAGCCATGTTAAATCTTCTGTTAGTGGCTATGGCTACTATGGGAGATGCTATATCAATTGGAAATGAGTTCCATCTTGCGCTTCTTTTTGACATACAATGCTAAAACACATAGCATAGCAGCTTATAGTGATTATGAACTCTTGCCTTAAAGATCTGCTTCTTTAGGAAGTGATCTGGGTGATCCATCTGCATAAATATCTCTCTACACTCATTGAAAGTGTACTCAGATAAATCTTGATCTTTATTTTCACCCAATCTTAATGCAGCTCTTATAAAATCTTTAGATACTTCAATAATTCTATCATTAGTATTGAATCCACTTACTACTTTCCTTCTATTGTCATCAAGTTGAACTTCTGCAGTTCTCCAAAACTTCTTGATCAATCTAACATATACGGCCGGTCTGGCACACATAGCATAGACATATTTAGTCCTTAGGAGAGATCTAATCATCTCTTCATATCTTGTTGCTTCTCTAACATCTTCATTAAGAAAAGCAACAACATTGTGCTTCGGCTCAAACTTTAAAGAATTCATCTATTAATCACAAAGAAACAAGAATTAGTTTGAAGGTTTTAAACTCATTTAAGTTTTTATATCAAATTTATAGAAATGAATAATTCCTTCACTAACTTTTATGTTTTCTTAATAGAATTTTATATTTTAAAATTTGATTAATTTTTAATAAATTTCAAAGATTTGAAGTTACTATCTGGTGATTTAATCAAATTTAAGATATATAATCAATTAATAGTTTTGTTTCTAGTTGATTTAGATATACATGTGGAATTTTGATGAATAACAGTTAAGTTTTATTTGAAAAATCAATTTGTCGATTCATTTCAAGTGTATTGTTTTATTATTATTTAAACTCTAAAGATCATCGAATCATTATAATTTTTTTGTGATGAAAATCTTGTTTTGATGATGTTAACATGTTCACAATCCATTATCATTAGCAATTTCAAGTTCCATTTTTAACAAACAATCACATGAAATCAACCATTTCAGATTTATTCAAGATATTAGGGTTCGAATGCCCAAATCGGGTTCAAACACCCGATTTGATTTTGATGATAATGTTCACTGATTTGATGAAATAAACTCATGATGTTAATCGTAATCACTGATATTACCTTATACGATCAAACAAACTTAGAAGAACTAAGAAATCAGTGAGTATTTGAGTAAGTCGGAGCTTTGAGAATAAGAACATAGTGAATGAGTGTGAAATTTTCGAATGGAATGAAATTCTATGCAAGTGTGGGATTTGTATAAGTGTAAAAACTCTTATACGCATTATAACTATTTAAGCGCATGACCACTGTTTGGATGCATGAGGTCTAGGCACATTGGCATTATTCAGGCGTATTACCCCTGTTCAGGCGTATGAACCTTAGACGCATGAGTTACACTTGGTTAGATTTTGTTCTAAGTATCTAGGTGCATTTGCACTGTTCAGGCGCATGAGAACTGTTTAGGCGCATGAGCACTGTTCAGGCGCATGACCTACTATGAAACGCCTAACACTTTGTTTATTTTTAATATGAGAAGTCTGGTACCGTTTAGGCGCATGAGCTTATGCAAAACACCCAAACTTAACCAAATTTTCAGACTTATGACCACTGCTTAGGCGCATGAGTTTTACTCAAACGTCCAACACTTACCATAACACTAAAAATCCATCATACGTCTAAACCTAGACTTATGAACACTGTTTTGGCGCATGAGACATCCATACGTCTAACACTTAACCAAATTTCAAAAAATTCATTCAAATCATAATTTTTGACTAATTTCACTGTTTTTCATACAAATTTTCAAACTTTGGTCAAACTTTGAAAAATGACGATGACTTTGACTATTTGATCAAAACTTGACTTTTTGACCAAATTTTGACTTTTTGACTATTTTATTTTTAATTCATTTCCCGTCATTTTAGTCTCAAAAATTTCATAAAATTACAAACATTCTCAATTCTTTGCAAGAAGCTTTTCCACATTTTAAACATTTTTAAATCTTTTTAGGTTCATTTTTAAACATCTTAAACACACACTTGCTTTGAATATTTTTGCAACATCCTTTTTCATCCAAATATTTATTTTGATAATTTCTTTTTCATCTTTACTCCCCCTAAACTTTTAAGTGTCCAAACTTAGAAGTTTATAAAAGTTGAAAGTTGAAGTAAAACCATTCTTTACTAACATGTCTACACACAAAAAAAGCATGCAAAAATCAAAACAAAGCAGAATAAAATTCTACACATTGAATCATATGCCTGTAATGAGATCTTATCAAATAATAATTAGCACATTGAAATAAAAAAATTGTGAATAATCATAGACAATGATTAAATCCTGATCAAGTGTGTTCTAGGTCAGTGTTACCACAACATAGGAGACACGAGATCTAAGGACAGACAATGACTGCTTTGGCAAAAGAAACAATACTCTTACTTTTTCAATTCTTGGATTTATTATGATTGGATTAGATATGACTTTATGTAATCCACACTTAGACTTAGAGAGTTCAACCCTCGTCAAGGTACGCAAGCAAACACTTTTACTCAACTTAAAAAGACCTGTCATATATGTATAACCAGATCTCATGTTTAGGTCAATGAGAGAATCATCATGGTTAAACCAGTTGATAATCTCTGAGAAAACCACCATGGACAAGCCATTAGGTAATCCCCAAATCCGTTTCATAAATAAATAGATAGAGATGATTCATAAGAATCATAAGGCATCTAGTTTGGACTTTAGAAAGGATTGTGCACATTGGCATCTTTTGCATCAGGTGAGAATATCCAGGTCTGTAATGACTTACAACAGAGGATACCTCATCACTTTAGGTCTATGATGACTCATAACAGAGAAGTGAACAGATGCGGCAAACAGATCTCATGGTTACACATATTATTTCAAGGTGTGAGACTATGACTTTACAAGCAATCAATCAAAAAAGTCAATAAAACTCATTAGAACTAAGATGGACACACATAAATTGATAGATCGTCAATGTACTTTTTCAGTATAGTTACATGATCATGCCTGCAAATCATAGCTGATCACATTAGATTTTATTAGTGAGTGAAGAATGCAACTGATTAAAACTGATGTACTATCATTTCTCACATATTTCAAAGGCAGATTCAATCCTAACAATTATAACAACTAAACAATATTTTTGTATTTTCATTTTATAATTTTCTCTTTTGTTTTTGCAATTTTTTGATGTTGTATTTTTTTTCATTTAACGCACACACACAATACAAAGTCAGGAAGTTAACTTTGACGCTATAACTTTTGATTTGTTTATAAAATTGAGGGAGGGTTATTATCATTTTGAAAAAGATGAATCAATTTTCAACATGATTAATAAGACTAATTGACTCAACTAGATACTCAAACCTTCATGGTAAGAATGATTTAATAAACAGGTCAGCCAATTGTTTTTCTATTGATATCTGAATCACAATGATTAAATCTTTTTCAGAGTTGTCTTTGAGAAAATGATATCTAATCTCGATATGTCTTGTTTTAGAATGTTGGACAGGATTAGCTATAATAAACATAGCAGTAGTGAAGCAGCAGTTCGAGAGCTTCACTTACATTGCTGGAGAGACCCTCAGCTAGCAGTATTTCAGGTACATGAATCTTATTTCTTCTCTTCAGTCTGTAAAGATCACTCCTGAACTTAGAGATCTCACAAGAAAGTTCATGAGTGCTCTTCCAAATAAGTGGACATTCTACTGTGTCTCTATGAAGAGGACAGAGAATTTGAACACTCTCACTATCACTGAACTCTATGGCATCCTTGATGGATATCGCCTGGCTATGGAGAGTAAGACGGGCCACCAAATAAGCAAACCTCTGAGTCTTCCTGCTAGCAATGCTTTAATGGTTGCTGAAGGCTCAATACCTCCACAACCTCAGCACTACCTGACATACAACCAACAACCATCCTGCTCTTCTGGACCATATATCACTTTCCCTGATACTCTAAGGTCTCAACAGGCTCAACACAATTCCTTTCAGGACAGTTGTGCCTTTGTCTCAGGAAGTGGACATTCTGGTGATTTTCAATATTATTTTGATGATCTAGAATGTTTTAGTCTAGATGATGTAGAGTATGTGGACATAGTACAGCAGATGGCTCTGCTAACCTACAGAGCGAAGAAGTTCTTTAAGAGAACTGGAAGGTAGTTCCCTTAAAACCCAACTACCAGCAAGTTTGGGTTTGATAAAGCCAAGGCTAAATGTTATAACTATAACCAATTTGGTCACTTTGCAAGGGAATGCAAGGCTCCCAATACAAATCCGGGAACCCCCACAGGCCTCCACACACCCCTCTACATCAAAGACCACTAGAAAGTCAACTGAAACAGCTATAATGGCTCAAGAAGTTAACTGGAGCTTTATGGTACAGGATGTGACTCCTGCTCAAGCTCTCATGGCCGGAACAGATGATAACCAGGTATATGATCGAGGATAGGAGTGAGTGGAGGCGTAGAATTAAATTTAAGGACTTTTAGTGGGATCTATAGGTAGAAAGGGTAGTTGAAGTCTTGTTGTGGGGCCTGATGTGTACGCACTCCACATCTGCCCTTTATAGGTGATTCTTGCTGCTCCCCTGATGTATGCTTTTTCTTTTTCTTTTCCGTATTCATTACCTGTTATATCTCTGTATGTTGTATGGCTATGTGTTGTATGATTTATTCTATGATGGTTTGCTACTTCTATTGCCTTTGCTATCGAGTCGGGGGTCTCTTTGGAAGCGGTCTCTCTACCTAACAAGATAGAGGTAAGACTCGCCTACATCTATCCTCCCCAGACCCTGCTCTCAAGTGAGATATACTGGGTTTGTTTGTTTGTTTGTTTGTACTCCTGTCTGTATAGCTAAGGTTAAATTATATCAAGACTACAATATGGAAATTAAGTCTAATATTGAGTCTTTAAATATCTTAAAATCTAATTTTAAAAGGGTTGAATCTGACTACCAAAACAAATTTGAAGAGTTAGAGAAAACTGTGTCCCTATTAAAACATGAACACACCAACTACAAGACTCAAATAAAGGATCTAATATCCAAATTGTCTGAGGCTCAAGCCCAACTTGTCACTGCTGAGGCTCAAGCCAAGAAGTATGCTATCTCTTAGCAGAACTTCCAAACTATTCTTGCATCATCCTCCCACTCCAAACTCTGTTATCAGAACAAAGGAGGGTTGGGGACCAATGAAATTGCTCCACCATATTCTTATGAGTCTATTAGACAACCAAGATGTGGTACAGAAGAGCAAGAGGTCCCAACTGCTGACTCATCTTCACATGAGTTGAAGAATGATGCAACAATAGTGGCCACCACAGGGAAGGAACAGGTAAATGTACCCACCTCTCCCATTAAAGATCAAATCCTAACCACCAAAGCCAGAAGAAGCAGAGCTAAAGCTGCAAGAAGAACTGCCAAGAAAATGACTGAGTCTAAGCTGAAGATTGACCCAAAGCAAAAAGATGTCTTTATCTCAGCTAGATTCCAAGTGGTAGGTACTTCTAATCCAGGAAAGGAGTGTAGTACCAGCACTCCTGTCCTATGAAAGGATCAAAAGTTGAAGGGAAAGGTTGCTGATGAAGAGAAAAAGCACAAGAAACAACAATCCTCACATTCCCAAAAGACTAACATTGCATGCATAATGTATGGTCTGCAAAATCACATGGCTAAAGATTGTTACTACAATCCTGCAAGCACACATTATGCAAATAATGTTAGAAAAGAAGTCAGGGAAAGTTTCACATTTGGACCTTATCAAACGGTTCAAGTGATAAAAAGGGGAAAGCTAGTTTTCGAAGCAAGGTTGCTTTCGGAAGAAAATCTTTCTTCCAAAGGGAAAATGGCTTCGGAAGCAAAAGCTACTAAAGTTTGGAAGAACAAGAAAGCTCTCTTGAAACCATCCCAGAAGAAGACTGTTTCGGAAGAAAAGGTGGTGAAGGCTGCTTTCGAAAAGAAAGAAGCTTCAGAAGAATGCCATGCTGCAAAACCTTCAACAAGCTCATCCTCTATGATCAACCAAAGGATGGATTGGAAGATCAAAGAAGATGTTGCAACCCAAACCTCTTGTTCAAAGACATCCATTGAACCCCCATGCTGAACATTTGGTTCAATTATGTCATTATCATTGGAGGAACCCAAGACCAACAAGGCTTGGGTCTCCAATCAAAACTAACAATCTCATCTTGTGTACAGGGACATCCATATGACAAGAATAACAACATCTGGATTGTGGATAGTGGATGCTCCAGGCACATGACAGGGAACAGATCTCTCCTTCAACAGTTTCAACACTATGATGGAGGTCATGTCCAGTTTGGAGGTGAGACCGAAGGTTATGTTTCTGGCAGAGGGAGTATATCCAACGGAAGCTAAAAGTTGACAAAGTTCACTTTGTCAAACAGCTTGAACACAATCTGTTAAGTGTTTCTCAGTTTTGTGATCAAAAGTACCAAATGCTTTTCACAGAACATGAGTGCATTATCCTCAAAGCAGGGATGACAATTCCTCCGGAATTATCTCCCTGGAAAGGGGATATGTACAAGCTTGATATGAACAATGCTTCCCCAATGGGAGAAGTATCATTCTTTCATTCCAAAGCAGACAGTGATGAGTCAATATTTTGGCATAAACGTATATGTCATGTAAATTTCAAGACAATGATTAAATTGGCTAAAAATAACTTGGTACATGGTTTGCCTAAAAAGGAATTTTTCTACAAAGATAACTGTGTTGCATGCCTGAAAGGGAAACAACACAGAACATCTCACAAATTGAAAAGTGTTAACTCTATCACTACTCTATTAAACTTATTGCACATGGATCTTTTTGGTCCTACAAGTGTAATGAGCATTGGAAGTAAATCATACTGCCTTGTGATAGTTGATGATTTTACAAGATTTACATAGGTATTCTTTTTAAGAACTAAAGATGAAACTGCTGAAAGATTAAAACCTTTTGTCCTTAAAATAGAAAATCAAATTGATCACAAGGTTAAAATAATTAGAAGTGATCAAGGGACTGAGTTTAAGAACTTCATTCTTGACTCATTCTGTAACTCAAAAGGGATTGCCAGACAATATAGTGCTCCCAGAACTCCTCAACAAAGCGGTGTTGCTGAGAGGAGGAATAGGGCACCTATTGAGGTTGCTCGAACTATGTTAGCTGATTCAAAACTACCTCTAACATTCTGTGCAGAGGCATTCAGCACTGCATGCTATGTGTAGAATAGATTTCTTGTAGTTAAGCCACATGGAAAAACCCCTTATGAGCTATGGAACAAAAGGCCACCGTTCATTGGCTTTCTAAGGTCCTTTGG
>BJCM01085605.1:0-32555 GCA_018326385.1 Flaveria bidentis
TTGAACGAAAGTTTAGCAGTGCTTGTGTTCTATTATCAAGCAAAATGGCTGCCGAATTTACACCTGAACGAAAGTTCAGGCTAGTTTCATGTGAAACTGTCAGTGAAACTAGCATATGGAAGCTTTTGGCAAGCGAAACTAGCATATCCAAGCTTTTGGCAAGCGAAACTACTACCAAAATTAGCAACAAAACTAGTGATCCCTCAGCGAAACTAGCTCAATCCAGCGAAATTGCCTCTTATTCTGTGAAACTATAATGTCAAAGATGACTACTCTCACTCTTGCTGATTTAGAAAGTGTAGCACGCAACAGACCCCTGAGGCTCATTAATGGAGACAATTTTGAAGATTGGAAGAGATGTCTTAAGACATTTTTTACACCGATCATAACCAATGGGAATCAATCATCTATGGTCCTCACATACCAACTATTACTTTTAGTGATGTTGTTTATCAAAACAAGGACCCAACCATATTTAACAAAAAATATTTGAAGTTTATTGATAGAGATCTAAAAGCTTTTGGAGCTTTAACTCTATGCCTTACACCAAACATCTATAATCGTTTTTCTGAACACAAGAATTCTAAGTCTCTATATGATGCTCTCTATGAGTTTTATGATGGAAATGATGAGTTAGTAAAGGAAAAGGGTATTTAAGCTAAGAAGGAGTTTAACTCATTTGTGGTCTACAAAAATGAGAGCCTCACTGATTTGGCAAACGATTTTATGACAGTTTCTAGTTCATTAAAGAAATATGATGAAAAATTTTCTAACAGTGAGCAAGTGAATAGGTTGTTGGGTTCTCTCCCACCATAGTGGAGTTTACAGGTGAGGATGTTGAAACAAGAAAGAAGGCTTACTGACTACAAGCTTATGGACAACTTTAATAAGCTCAAATCATTTGAGTTAGACATGAAGAAAAGGGAGTTTAATCAGACCATAATGCCATCATCAGGATTTCCTCATCATGTTGCACTGCTTACTTCCGTTGCAAGCTCTCCAATGCAAGCATCTAGACAAGGAGGTGTGAATACATGTGATCAACTTGATGGTGGTGTTAATTCTAGAAGAGATCAAGTTAACTTAAAAGCTAGTGCTCGAACATCAATTCCATCTGAAACGATGGCACTGTTTTGCATGTTCGTGCAAAGTTAATAGGCATTAGAGGCTGGAGATTTGAAAGGTAAAGGAATGACTATGGATGATATGTATCATGTGGATCTAGATGATTTGGAGGAGACTGATATACTATGGCAAATAGTGATGTTGGCTCTTAGAGCTTGAAGGTTTATGTAGACTGATAGACAGGTGGATTTGGATGATTTGGAGGAGACTGATATACAGTTAAGACACTTCAAAGAGAATGTCCTTTGCCAATTGTCACAAATCCAAGCAATTCTGGAGTCCTGAGATTAGCTTCTAGTCGAGATATAGAAGAAATGAAGTAGAAGAAAGAGAGCTCTAATTTCAAACTTACACTAGAGTGCAGAAGCAGAAAAGTCTAAAGAAGAAATCAATCAAGCTCTTGTTGTTGAGATTTTTTAAGAGGATAAGAAAGATTATGAGGAAGAGTTTGATCCATTTAAAGAATTCAGAAGTGAAGATGAAGTGTCTGTAGGTGTGAAAAGGGATTGTGAGGATAATGTTGAGAAGATTGAAGATGGTGATTTGAAGGTTGAGGTTTTGATAAAAGATGAGGATGAGAAGGAGGTGATAGCTAAAAGCCAAACTAAATAGAAAAGCAAAGTGAAAAATGATGTTGCAACCACTATTGAGGAAAGCAAGAAGAGTACTCTGGTGTGTCAATGCGAAAAGGCTTTAGCAACTGAGAAGGTGGTGATGGGACTTCCATATGAGGTAAACCAAGATATGTGTTCTTCGGCTTGTAAAATAAAGATTTTTGGTGTGTACAAAGAAAATCTCTTGTTACTCGATAACGAAAAGGACTTAAAACAAGTTAATGATGAGCTTAAAATGAACGAGTGAAAATATTTTGTTAAACTATATAAAGCTTTAAAACAAAACGAACATTTTAAAAGAATTGTTTTAGAAAAAAATTTTGAAATCAATACTTTGACTGAAAGAGTTGTAGTTGCTGAATTTGAAACTAGTAAACTTCAGTACAAACTTGATAAATGGACAATTTCTAGGATGAAAAATGTTGATTTGTGCAAACCACAAAGGGAGGCTAGGATTAAAACAGGTTTGGGTTATGAAACTGCTATGATTTATCCTCCTCCTAGTTTTATTGTTATTAACCTATGCTTGTTCCACATCCTTCTATTGATTTGATTTAAATAGATACTAACAATCTGACTACAGTTTAGAAGGTGTGAACTCTAAGGACGTGCGTGAGGAGTATGGTTGTGGACCGAGTAGCGGGCTTGGATGCAATAGTTTTAGTACACCTAAACCTCAACATTTTGTTTTATAACATAGCTTTAGTTTAAGTTTTGTTTTTGTTTCAAAGAAATATATCTCATAAATTGATTTGGAATGTTCTAATGATGTTTCTACCTCTTCTTTAAATAATTTGAATTGTAATGTTGATGATTCTATTGCTTGTGTTAATGATTTTGTGCATGATTATGTTGTTGAGTGTACAGAGAAAACTCAAAGTAATTGCTTCGAAAAATTCATTTTTCACCCTATCCCATCATTTACCCCAATTAATATTTCACCATCAATTGAAAGGGTAATGTCATCATCTTGTGCAAGTACAAGTGGTACTAGTACCACATGTACTTCAGATGAAAATTCATCAACATATTTAAAAAATCATTCTTTTATAAATAAAAATAGGGCCAGATATATGTACAAGACTTATAGTGAAGTTGATTCTAAATTTTCTGAATGTGATGAGGAAATATACATTGATAAAATTACTGACTTGAGGCATAACAAACCTAGATTAGAATCACATTGTTTTAGATGTGGTAAAGATGTTCATGTAGTTAAAAGTTGTCTTGAGCTTCATCATAGACATGTTCATAAGAATTCTTTTGGCAGTAGATTTACTCATCTAGTTAATAATTTCTTTTGCAAAAATTCATCTACACCAAAGCCTAAAGTTGTTCAAACATGGTTTCATGTTTTAGCTAGAAAATATGTTAATTTTGTTCTTGCAGGAGTCATCCACTAAAGTTGTGAATAGTGTTTGGCATGTTGATAGTGGATGCTCCAGACATATGACTGGGTTAAAGGACCTTTTGACAAACTATCGCATCATCAATGGAGGATATGTCCCGTTTGCCGATGATAAGAAAGGAGGAAAAATGATTGGTCAATGAGAGGTCTCCAATGGATCTCTTACTCTGGAGAAAGGCAATTATGTGCTTGAGCTTGCATTTAATCTGTTGAGTGTCTCTTAGATTTGTGATAAAGACACTCCGGTCTTGTTCAAGTCTAATTAATGTCTCTTTTTAAAATCCGGGATTGATATTCTAGAGGATATGGTGCTCATGTGAGCTCCCACAAAGAATGACACGTACCTTCTTGACATGGGTTCCAAAGACTCAACATCCACCATTACCTGTCTTCTATCTAAATCTTCCACATCTAAGTCTTTCTTATGGCATCACAGATTGGGCTTTGTTAGTTTCAAAAATATAAACAAATTAGTTAAAAACAATCTTGTTAGGGGATTACCTTTATAAGATTTTTCTGTTATTGAGAAATGCATGGCATGTGCCAAAGGAAAACAACATAAGAAACCTCATAAACCAAAACTTGAAATAGCATTTCTAATCCCCTCAAGTTGTTACACACTGATTTATTTGGCCCAATCAACGTTAAATCCATTGCTAAGAAATCCTTTTGTCTTGTTGTTACAGATAACTATTCTAGGTACTCTTGGGTGAGATTTCTTGCCCATAAACGAGAAGTTGCTGAAGAGCTGCAAAAGTTGATCCTTTCAAATAAAATGATAAGCAAGAGGAAGGTTATGGCTATTCTAAGTGACAATGGTATTGAGTTCAAAAGTCAAATATTTGATTCCTTTTGTGATAGTAAGGGTATTTTAAGACAGTTTAGTGCAACAAGAACACGTCAACAGAATGGTGTTGTTGAAAGAAAGAATCGCACCTTTATTGAATTTGCTCGTACTTTGTTGATTTAGTCGTTCACCCATAATCTTCTGGGCTGAGGCAGTGAACTATGCTTCATATGTTCTTAACAGGGTGCTATTTGTCAAATACAAATGAAGACTCCTTATGAATTGTTCCATAAGAGAAAGCCTTTCATTGAATTCTTTTGTCCATTCGGATGTTCATGTATTTTACTAAATACCCACGCACAAAAGACGAAATACGGTGTTGTTTCTGACGAATGTTATTTCGTTGGCTATTCCTCTTCTCAGAAAGCTTATCGGGTGTATAACAAGAGAACCCGTATTGTTTTATCTCATTCGCTACAATAAACAAATGCTAGTGAACTTTTTGTTCAAATGCATTTGCTACAGTGAACAAATGCTGCAAAGTTTTATACTTCAGCATTTGTAACAATAAACAAATGATAATGAACTTTTGTTCAAACGCATTTGCTATAGTGAACAAATGTTGTTAAGTTTGTACACTTCCGCATTTGTAATAGTAAACAAATGCTGATGAACAATTCCTACCGTATTTGCTACAATGATATGAAAAATCAACCACATTTGTTCTAAAATTTCTAACATTGGCAAAAGACATTAAATTGACTATTTAAACCCACATCAAAAGGTCATTTGCTACTTTTCAAATTTCAAAGACTTAAAAGTGCGATGAGTGTTCATCATTGTTCTTCATCTATCATCATCACCATTACCAAAAACCTGTGTTCTTGATTCAATCGCCCCCATTATTCCTCAATTTTGATTCTCTACAACTGTAGTATCGAAAACAAGGTGAAATTTTTTAAAGTTTATGACCTAAAACCGTCGGATCTTCGAACACATGTTGAACTTAGAACTCTAGGTCAAGAAATAACCATAAAAATTAACATCACAGTGAGGAATGATAACCATTTTTTAGTACAATGAACTTGTTAAACATGAAAATAACTACAAACAAGTGATTTTCATAAACCTAGTACATCGCATGAACAGGGTAAACCAAAAACTGAAAATGATGAAATCAAAAACTGATTCGAAGAATTAAAAGATGTTAAAATCAGAAAAGATCATCACTACAAAAATGAAAAACACAATAAACGTGGTCATTCATCATAAAATCAAGCTAGGTCAAATTCCTATGGAGTAGTACCTATGAACACGTAGTTTTGACCAACAAAAGTCAAACTGAGAAAACTCAACTTGTTTTGTGATTTACAATCTCATAATTATTATAGAAGTATCTAATTCATATGCCTCTAATGCAAGTTACAATGGCTAATCTCACATGGAATAAGCTCCATAATGTCAGTGGTTATCTTGACCCTAATGTACCTGAGGCCAAGAGACTGAAGGATATGATCAGATTCATCTCTACCACCAGAGTTGCTCATGCTATCACAGTTAGACAAGTCATTTTTATAGAGATTCATAATGTAACATCTCGTATTTTTTCATTAATTAAAAGTTAACGTCGTTAATTCTTGTATGGACCATTGTCATCAATAGTGAAAATTTTGGGTTATTAATGCTTATTTCTTAGTTGTCATTAATTCTAATAATCAAACTATTAAATAATATTTATAACAAAAATAATAATTATAATAATAATAAAACTTTTAATAATAATAATAGTAATAATAATAATTATTATTATAGCAATTTATAAAATTTATTAAACCTAAAAATGTTTAAAACCTAAAGTAATTAAGTTCAGGGGTCTTATTGCCAAATTAGAAACTTTAATATTAAAGTTTGGGCATAAAATCTTAACAATTGAATCAAAAGGGACCATTTATGTAAATTAATATAACCAAACCAAATCCCCCTTATTTCCACGCAAACTCCGCCCACCTCCGACATACTCCGGCGAGGGTTAAAAACCCAAAATGTAACCATTTTAACAAAACTAAATCGGTTCCCCTAGAACTTAATCATGGATCGAACCTGTAATCAGCAATAAACCAAAAAAAACACTTGTTTCACTAAGGAATCAGTCAAAACTGATAACCGCCATCAAACTCGAATCGTTCGACAATTAAAACTTAATAATAATCCAATTAAACGAGTTCGAACATTTGTCTCAACGTTCTGAATTCACCAATGATTCCAATTTTAGTTGAAACGATGAATTAAACTCTGATTTTAACCCATTTACAATCATATTCGAATCGCAGCCATTTAGGTTTGTTCACATCAAATTGAAGCTATTTAACAGAGGGGTATTGTTGCATTCGATCCCTTTCAACTCTCCATAACTTTAATTTCTTGAGAATATCACCAAATCAATGTATTCGTTCATCTCAGTTCTTCGCAAGTGAACCAAAGCCGAACCAAGTTTAATCATGCTTATTGGGTCATAATCAAGTAATTGAAGCATAACCAGACACTCGATTACACAGGGATTAAAAGCCCTAAGTTTAATCTGGTTAAAACACACGAATCAATGATTAATTTAAGGAAATCTCAAGCTAGGGTTCTTGGAAAATTAGGGAGGTTTCTGTGTAATAAATGTTTTAAGGAGCTTTAATCGGATCTTAAACAGGCATGGGGCACTAGCCCGCCGGTTAACGTGTTGACTCATACACAGGGGACCCGGGTTCGAACCCGGGCACCCCCAAATATATTTTTAAGGCTTTTCAACCTTTAAATTAATTATAGAAATATTTAAAAAATATAAAAATGGTTAACTTAAAATATTTTTAAAGACACCAAAAAATTTTCTGTATTTTTTTCTAAATTTAAATAATTGAAAATCTTTTTAATAAAACAATTTAACAAAGTTTATTCTTGGATTATGTATATTAAAATGGATTTAAATAATAATTTGTAAATTATTATAGGTCCTAACCTTACCTTTAATTTTTAATTGTTTAAATCTGTTGGAGCATATATTGTCATATATAGTGTGTTTGTCGCTTGACGAATAGTCTAGACTTAATGTAATACACCTCATATGTTGTAAACACATGAAACTGGGTCCTTCGTAGGAGCATATGTGAATGAGACTCAATCGTACGACTTATCCATGCTAATCGACCAGTCGTGCGACTGAGAGATACGATTGGGCCATTCGTAAGATTGAACCATTCGTATGGTTCAGTTGTACGATTGAACCGTTTGTGAGGCCTAATCGTATGAATGGGCCCAGTCACATCTAATATGGGCCGAGGCATATAAATACTAGTTTCATTCTATAGAGAGATTAACGGTTTTGAGAGAGTGCCCGGGGCCTAGGTGCTACCGGATGAGAGGGGAGATCATGCTTGATCTCCCCTTGCCAAGAGTTTGGATTCTTATGTTTAACGAGCTTGTAATCATTAGGTTTTATCAATGAAACCATTATATTCTTGTTTGTTCTATTGTTTGTCTGTTGGTTTTGGTTTTGTTTCCATCCATCAAGAACACGCTCGGATGTCAACCGATCCAGCGACTTCACAACTGGTATCAGAGCCGGTTACTGCTAGAATGATCTAACAATCATTCTAGCAACCAGAGCTCTTGATTTCTGGATCTATTTCAGGTTCTTTGACGTTAAACCCACTTCGTGTTCTTCGTGTTTTGCTCAGATCTTGTTACGTGTGTTGTTTGCTGGTTAAAATCAAACCCGGAACCACGTTCTGATCACACTTGTGAATCTTATTTGTCTATTTTGGTTCGGTTCATGTAAGATTCATAAGATTAGGGTTTTTAGCAGCCATGGCGGTTGCAGATCTGAAAATCTACGTGTAGAATGGTTCATGCGACTGGACCATGAGACTGGATTATGTCCCATCATGAGACTGGACCAGTCTTATGTCCAGTCGTGCAACTGGACCAATCTTATGTCCAGTCGTGAGATTGGACCAGTCTTATGTCCAGTCATGCTACTGGACCAGTCTTATGACTAGTCATGCTACTGGACTAGTCTTATGACCAGTCTCACGAAGATATCATTCGTATTATCCACTTACACGAATGTGATAATTGTACTCCATGTCATACGAATGAACGGTGTTTCAGACCATAAAAAAAGAGTTTAGAACTGCCTCTTGCACAGATTTGAGGATGAGCAAAGCACATTCATCCTAAAGTTCTTGTGTTAAATAAGTTCGATAGATACCCTATTATTCGTTGGACTTCCATAATAGATTAATGTAGTTAGAACACGAAAGAGAAAAGAGAAGATGTTAGTAGTTAGTGCTGATTTTGTGGGGTAGTTAGGAGCATAAGACTATTTATGGGCCAATCAAGTTATATTTATTCACACGAAGTGGATTCTCATTCTTAGGGGGGATCCTTGTATATAGAAATTGAAGACGTAATCAGAAAGTGATGATGTGAGCTGGTTTCTGATTATGAATCTGAATGCATGCTAGTTTGTTTGAGATTGTGAGCTGTGGATTGGAATCCTCTACCTTTTGCCCAATACACCGTATGAAGACGTCAGTAGAGCACAATGTCTATATATTGGGATATGTTGAATTTGAGGGGGAATTTCTGCAGGTGTTAATGTTAATTAGGTTAACCTGTGTGAAGATTGAAGCAATGGAAATCTGTTCACGTCATTATGTGGAAAAATCAGTCATATGGGGAATGTTGCTATGATGGTGTTTTGCAAAGTAAACAAAAGCTATTGTGCCTAAATTCATTTTCAGGGATTCTGTAACAATCTGACGGATCGACAACGTTGGCTAATATGGTTTTTTGTTTGATTCTATTGGAAACCAGAGCAAAGATTGATTGAAGATTGTAAAAGGTGTTATCTACTATTCGCAAACAATGTCCAAGGGGGAACTTGTTGGGCATATATTGTCATATATAGTGTGTCCGTCGCTTGACGAATATTCTAGGCTTAATGTAATACACCTAATATGTTGTAAACACATGAAACTGGGTCATTTGTAGGAGCATATGCGAATGAGCCTCAGTCGTACGACTAAGCCATGCTAATGGACTAGTCGTGCGACTGAGAGATGCAATTAGGCCATTCGTAAGACTAAACCATTCATATGGTCCAGTCGTACGATTGAACCACACGCATGGCCCAATCGTACGAATGGGCCCAGTCACATCTAATATGGGCTAAGGCCTATAAATACCAGTTGCATTGTGTAGAGAGATTAAGGGTTTTGAGAGAATGCCCGGGGCCTAGGTGCTGCTGGATGAGAGGGGAGATCATCTCGATCTCCTATTGCCAAGAGTCTTGATTCTTATGTTTAACGAGATTGTAATTATTAGGTTTTATCAATGAAACAACTATATTCTTGTTCGTTCTATTGTTTGTCTCTTGGTTTTGGTTTTGTTTCCTTCCATCAAGAACACGCTCGGATGTCAACCGATCCAGCGACTTCACAATATTCCTCAATTTTGATTCCCTACAATTGTAGTATCGAAAACAAGGTGAATTTTTTTAATTTTTATGACATAAAACCGTCGGATCTTCAAATGCATTTTGACTTAGAACACTAGGTCAAGAAATAACCATAAAAATTAACATCAAAGTGAGGAATGATAACCATTTTTAGTACAATGAACTTGTTAAACATGAAAATAACTACAAACAAGTGATTTTCATAAACCTAGTTCATCGCATGAACAGGGTAAAACAAAAACTAAAAATGATGAAATCAAAAACTGATTCGAAGAATTAAAAGATGTTAAAACCAGAAAAGACCATCACTACAAAAATGATAAACACAATAAATATGATTATTCATCACAAATCAAGCTAGGTCAAATTCCTATGAAACAGCACCTATGAACACTCAGTTTTGACCAACAAAAGTCAAACTGAGAAAACTCAACATGTTTTGGGATTTACAATCTCATAATTATTATAGAAGTATCTAATTCATATCCCTCTATTGCAAGTTACAGTGGCTTATCTAACATTGAGTAAGCTCCATACAATCAGTGGTTATCTTGACCCTCATGTACCTGAGACCAAGAGACTGAAGGATATGATCAGATTTATCTCTACCACCAGAGTTGCTTATGCTATCACAGTTAGATCAGTCATTTTTATAGAGATTCATAATGTAACATCTCGTATTTTTTTGTTAATTAAAAGTTAACGTCGTTAATTCTTGTATGGATCATTGTCGTCAATAGTGAAACTCATGGGTTATTTATGCTTATTTATTAGTTGTCATTAATCCTAATAAACAAACTAATAAATAATATTAATAACAAAATTAATAATTATAATAATAGTAACACTATTAATAATAATAGTAATTATAATAAATATTATTATTATAGCAATTTAGAAAATTTATTAAACCTAAGAATGTTTAAAACCTAAAGTAATTAAGTTCAGGGTTTTTATTGCCAAATTAGAAACGTTAATATTAAAGTTTGAGCATAAAATATTAACAATTGAATGAATAGGGACCATTTATGCAAATTAATAAAACAAAACCAAATCCCCCTTATTTCCCCGCAAACCCGACAGCCTAACTCCGCCCACCTCCGACCGACTCCGGTGAGGGTTAAAAACCCAAAATGTAACCATTTTAATAGAATTAAATTGGTTGCCCTCAAACATAATCATGGATCGAACCAGTAATCAGCAATAAACCGACCAAAACACCTGTTTTGCTAAGGAATCAGTCGAAACTGATATCCACCATCAAACTAGAATCGTTCGACAATTAAAACTTAATAACAATCCAATTAAACGAGTTTGAACATTCGTCTCAACGTTCTGAATTCACCAATGATTCCAAATTCAGTTGAAACGATGAATTAAACTTTGATTTTAACCCATTTACAATTGTATTACAATCGCAACCGTTTAGGTTTGTTCACATCAAATTGAAGCTATTTAAAAAAGGGGTATAGTTGCATTCGATCCCTTTCAACTCTCCATAACATTAATTTCTTGAGAAGATCACCCAATCAACGTATTCGTTCATCTCTATTCTTCGCAAGTGAAGAACCAAGTTTAATCGTGCTAATTGGGTCATAATGAAGTCAGTGAAGCATACCCAGACACTTTATTACACATAGGGATTAAAAGCCCTAAGTTTAATCTTACCTAATCCGTATTATTTCAAATGTTTATTTAAATTTTATATTTAAACTTTATTAATTATTATAATTGGTTAAATTTTATTTTCTCTATATTAAAATACATAAATGGTATATTCCTTTATTACATTATTTAGCATACTTACAAAAATCCCTAAATTCCAATTGAAACCCTAATTTTCGTTAAAATGTTAAACTTATTATTAAATTTAAATCTTGTAAATATATATACATTAGGTACCTTGTGAAGGATTTCGTTGGAACATCGACTATTATTCCTACTAATCATCTTATATACACTTAATCGACAAGTGAGTTTTCATGACCTTTTTATATTATTTCACACCTTTTTGGGTGAAACATGTTAAACTTATCAACTTACACTTGTAAACATTTTATACTTGTAACACACATGCAATTAGTACATATTTTTGTCATGGTTATTTGTGTTACTGTGAGATTTATATGAGATAGATTATATGTTGACAATCATTAACTATTGCTAGCCTAGCGACGTCATAGATCTATGTGCCTGACAAGCCTATTTGGTGCTAAGGTCGATGTATTACCGTCTCCTAATGACATATGACTTGTTTATCATGGGAACCAAGTACACTTAGCTAATCATTATAAACTTGTAATCTTAATCTTGGTCAAAGTTTGATTGTAGCTATATGTGTTCTATACACTTCCATAATTCATAACCATTGACATGATTTGCTACTTGTAAATCTTTTGATATATTTATGTATATTAAACATTTGGAAATCCAGAAACTTTCATAGTTGACCTTTTATTTTTTAACATGTTTCAGGAAATGCTCAAGTTTGATGTCATCTCTTGAAGTTGCTCAGCCCATAACTATAGCGATTTAGGTTATTACAAATGGTAACCAAGACTATAGTTTATGCATGAACCTCATAGAAAAATCTTTATATTATTGTAAATATATATTGTTGCATGCTACATGATGCTACCTAACTACGGATGGCTTTTTATGTGCAATTTGATGCCTTTAGTTAAGTTTGCCTTGTAATTGATTAAACTTGGTTGCTTGTCTCCCCTAAACTTATTCTTAATTCTTTGATTCTCCCCGAAAAATGAAACTTCTTAAACTTATTCTTGACGACGTGTGGGATTTTACGCTTTATATCGATAGTTAAAATCTTTAGACTTTATGTCTAATCTATAAAAATCTCATCAAGGTTTTGCTTGTCTACCTGTATTCTGGATTTCCTGGCAAAATGCCTTCGGGCAAAGGTAAGCATTCTGCATAAATCCTACGGGACTAGTTATGCTTACCTAGGGATTTCTGAGATGAGTGATAAACTATAGTCAACATACACAAGTTTCTAAGGCAAAAGGGTCAATTTACCTTGATGTGTCAAAGTTTCCAAATGGTAATGTGTTACCAAATGGAATCAATCCATGTGTGTTTTATAAATCTTGAATAATCCTTGTTTGATTTACTATCCTTTTTATCTCCAAATTCCTATGACTAACTCATTTCGTATCCAGCATGTCTCGTCACCATGAAAAGTATGGAAGTTCTGATCGAAGGTTAGCCACCATGATTGCTCATCAAATGGTTGCCGTCATACCGACCATGGTTGCTAAACTAAATAGCACCTTGATAACCAACTCTAGCAACAATAGAAATGATCAAGGAGAAAATAGCTCGAATCAAGGGCGCAACAACCAAACCTGCACATTCAAACATTTTAGTTTATGCAAGCCCACTAGCTATAGTGGAAAGGAAGGAGCCACTGGACTTCTCGAGTGGTTCGAAAGTATGGAAAATACTTTCATCAACTGTGAGTGTGCCAAGGCTCTCAAAGTTCGTTATGCCACTAGTATACTTCAACAAAGGGCACTTACATGGTGGAATAGCGAGAAAAGGAACCATGGTGCTAATGCTATGTTAGCATTGACTTGGGACGAGTTCAAGAATATTGTTATCGCGAAGTTTTGCTCCAGAAGTGAACTACAAAAGTTCGAGGAGGAGTTCTGGAACCTTAAACAAGATGGTGGTGATCATTTGGCCTACTCAACTAGGCATCACGAGTTGAGCATTATGTTGCACCATATGGTCGACACTGTTCCTCGTAACATCAAGAAGTTCATCAAGGGGATAACACCCTAAATTTATGATGTAGTGGTGGGTAGTCGACCCACAACTTTGGATGACGCCATTCCTATCACCACTCAACTTACCGAGAATCATATACGACCGGGCATCATGTCTATCAAGGGTGCTAAGAAAGTTGAAAAGACGGTCCCTGAAGCTGCCAAGGAGACAAAAACTGAACCGTCTTAGAAAAACAACAAGAAACGCAAGCTCACACTGGCTTGTAACTTTGTTTTGGTTGCACCCAAACCACCTCAAAGACAACTTGTACATGTGGTTACACCTGTGGCACAAGTACCTGTACCTAGGGCTTATGCTGGTCCTCAACCTATGTGCAATGTCTGTAGGTACCATCATCCGTGGAACGCTTCGTGTCGCATCTATATTTTGTGCGGTAATATGGACACTTGGTGGCGACTTATCACTGTGCTCCAAACAATGCCACGATGATTGCAAATTGTGTTTGCTACAATTGTGGGGAACCTAGTCACTTCCTCCCATAATGCCTTTGTCTTGCGGGAAACATTCCACAAGCCTAAGGACATGCTTTCAATATCAATGCGAACCAAGCACAAGCAAACAACTATGTGGTGAATGTTATGTTCCTTATTAATAATTCTTATGCCTACGTTCTATTTGATTCCTAAGCAGATAGAAGTTTTTTCTTGTTAGAGTTTGGGTCTATTCTTGCTAAGACACATACGAAACTAGAAAGATCTCTCACCGTTAAAGTCGCCAACGGGGAACCTATCACCGTTGATATCATTATTCGTGATTGTATTTTAAGCCTCTACGCACATGATTTCTTTATCAACCTTAAGCTTATGAAACTTGGAAGGTTTGATGTTATCATTGGCATGGATTGGTTAGCCAAACTATGCCGAGATCATTTGCTTCGTGAAATGCATCTGTATTCCTTTCCCTTCGGGGGGATACGTTGAAATTTTTCGGTTAAAATCCTCCAAAGGGCTCAAACTCATATCGTGCACTCAAGCCTGAAAATGCTTAAGCAATAACTATATGGCTTTGTTGGCCTACGTGATCAACACAAAAGTTAAAGGCAAAGATCTTAAGGATGCCTTGATTGTACGAGACTTTCCTGATGACCTTAGTGGTTTACCTCCCGTGCATGAAGTCAAGTTTAAGATCAATTTGATTCTGGGAGCAAACCCGTGGCTAAGTCAACATATCGACTTGCACCATCAAAAATGCAAGAGCTAGCTAGTCAACTACAAAAACTACCTGACAAGGGGTTTATTCGTCCTAGCTCTTCGCCTTGGGGTGTACCTATTTTGTTCGTGAAGAACAAAGATTAATCGTTTCGTATGTGCCTCGTTATCGTAAACTTAACAAGCTTACCATCAAGAACCGCTACCTTCTTTCTTGTATCGATGATCTTTTTGACCAACTTCAAGGAGCTTCCATTTTCTCGAAGATTGATTTATGTTCTCGTTATGATCAATTATGTGTCCATGACGATGATATCCCAAAGAGTACATTCTGTACTCGATATAGGCACTATGAGTTCATGGATATGCCTTTTGGTTTAACAAATGCTCATGATGCCTTCATGGATCTCATGAATCGAGTATGCAAGCCTTATCTAGACAAGTTTGTGATCTTCTTCATTTACGACATACTTATCTATTCCAAGTCCAATACTGATCATGAACTTCACTTGCGACAAGTTCTTGAGCTGTTGTAGAAAGAACAATTGTACGTGAAGTTCTTGAAGTGTGAATTTTGGCTTCAAGAAGTTTAATTTCTAGGACATATGGTGAATAGCCAAGGAATTCAAGTTGACCATGCAAAGCTATGAAGAATTGGTGTGTTCCTACAACTCCAACCGAAGTTCGTTCTTTCTTTTGTCTTGTTGGTTATTACCGGCGATTCATTGCCTATTTTTCAAGAATCGCGAAGCAGCTTACTTCTTTGACTCAAAAGAATAAACCATTTGAGTAGGGGTCCTAGCAAGAGGAAGCCTTTGAAGCATAAAAGTACAAGTTGTGCAATGCTCTTACATTGACCCTACCAGATGGAAACAATTATTTCACCATGTATTGTGATGCATCTAAACAAGGCCTTGGTTGTGTTCTCATGCAAAGAGGAAAGGTTATAGCATATGCATCGAGACAATTGAATGTCCATGAGGTGAATTACATGACACACAACCTTGAACTTGGTGTTTTGGTTTTTGCCTTAAATATTTGGAGGCATTACCATTATGGTACGCAATTTATAGTCTACACTGATCACAAAAGCCTCCAACATGTCTTCATTCAAAAGGATCTCAATATGTGACAACGTCATTGGGTGGAGTGGATTAGTGATTATGAGTGTGACATTCATTACCACCCTCGGAAAGAAAATTTCATAGCTGATGCACTAAGTCGAAATATTTATAACAAGACTATCTTATTTCAAGAAATTCACAATCAACGTCAATGGTTTGACATTTTGGGTGAATTTGATACCGAGATCCGTCTAGATGTCAATGAGACTACTGTGCTGCTACACGATTTGGGGATTGAAAGCGACATTGAGACTAGTATTTTAGAGGCTCAACAAGTGGTTCAATGAGAAGGAAAAATTAGAGAGGAATTGGAGCATAATCTTCTAATTCAATTAGAAACAAAACCCAATAGGTTGATTTATTTCACGAATCGAAATTTGGGTTCCAAATCATGATAATCTGCGTACCTTAATCATGAAGGAAACTCATCAAACTCGTTATTCTATTCATCCTGGCTCCGATAAGATGTATATGGACCTGCGTGTTCAATATTGGTGGCCTGGAATAAAGAATGACATAGCAACTTATATAGCTAAGTGCCTTGCGTGTTCGAAGGTTAAAACCGAACATCAACGTCCAAGTGGATTACTTGAACAACAAAAGATTTCTATGTGGAAGTGGGAACACATATCTATATATATCATAACTAAACTACCTCGTACCTCCCGTGGTCATGATAGCATATGGGTGATCGTTGACCGAATAACCAAGTCGACACATTTCATACCCATACGTGACATTTACAAAACACCAAGGTTGGCTCGTATATACATTGATGAAATTGTGAGCCATCATGGGGTACCTTTGCATATCATATCCGACCAAGACGCTCATTTCACTTCGCATTTTTGGTCGTCTATGCAAGAACTCTTGGGTACTCAACTGGATCTAAGCACGACTTACCATCCTTAAACAGACAGTCAAACCGAGCGAACCATCCAAACCTTGGAGGATTTGCTACGTCTTTGTGTCCTTGATTTTGGTGGTGACTGGGATACGCATTTACCGCTCGTGGAATTTTAATATAATAATAGTTATCACTTGAGTATTAAGATGGGACCTTTCTAAGCGCTTTATGGTCGTAAATGTCGTTCTCCGATCTGCTGGACCAACATTTGTGAAAACTTAATCACTGGTCATGAACATATACAAGAAACGACCGACAAAGTCTTTATAATTTGCAAGAACCTTGAATTGGCAAGAAGTTGACTAAAGAACAATGCCCATAAGCGACGTAAGCCATTGGAATTCCAAGTTGCGGATATGGGTCTTCTTGAGGTCTCACCATGGAAGGGCGTTATTCGTTTTGTAAAGAAGGGTAAACTGACTCCAAGATTTGTAGGACCTTTCAAGGTTCAGAAAAGGATCGGGAAAGTGGCTTACAAACTAGAACTACCTTCTGACCTTAGTGGAGTTCATCTTGTTTTCCACGTCTCAAATTTGAGGAAGTGTTTGGCTGACGAAAGCTGACATGTCCTGTTGGACGACACCCAGATCGACGAGTCATTGCACTTTGTCGAGAAACCTGTTGAAATCTTGGATCGCATTACAAAGAATACTAGAACCACAACTACCCCAATCGTTAATTAAAAGTTAATGTCGTTAATTCTTGTATGGACCATTGTCGTCAATAGTGAAACTTATGGGTTAGTTATGCTTATTTCTTAGTTGTCATTAACTCTAATAATCAAACTAGTAAATAATATTAATAACAAAAATAATAATTATAATAATAATAACACTAATAATAATAATAACAATAATAATAATAATGGTAATAATCATAATAATTATTATTATTAATATAGCAATTTATAAAATTTATTAAACCAAAAAATGTTTAAAACCTAAAGTAATTAAGTTCAGGGGTTTTATTGCAAAATTAGAAACTTTAATATTAAAGTTTGGGTATAGTTGAATCAACAGGGACCATTTATGTAAATTAATAAAACCAAATCAAATCCCCTTTATTTCCCCGTAAACCAGGCAGCCGAACTCCGGCCACCTCCGACCGACACCAGCGAGGGTTAAAAACCCAAAATGTAACTTTTTTAACCAAATTAAATCGGTTCCCCTCAAACTTAATCATTGATCGAACCTATAATCAGCAATAAACCAACCAAAACACCTGTTTCGCTAAGGAATCAATCGAAACTGATAACCGCCATCAAACTCGAACCGTTCGACAATAAAAACTTGTTAGGACCGTTTAGGTACGGAGTACTAACTGATTATGCGCGTATACCAACTCAAATAGTTCGGAATCCTATTTGATTGGCGATCCAATCAGGGAGAACACAGTTAAGATCAATCTAACGATTAATGAAATGTTATGAATGATAAGAACAGGATCAACTATGATCTATGAACTTGGAACATGTGTTCTTGAGTCTCCGGATGGCTAGGATGCGATTATGTGCTTAGGTATTCGAATTTTTATGTTTTTCCATGAATTAAGTGGTATTTATAGGTTAGGGTTTTCCATTCGTATAACTGAACAATTAGCATGGTTCAGTGGTGCGACTGAAGCATGCGATTGATCCATCCACACGACTGAAGGTCCAGTCATGCGACTGAGTCAATCTTATGTTTCTATCGGGCGGCTGATCCAGTCTCCTGGTTCAGTCGTGCGATTGGTCTATTAGCATGAAGTATTCATGCGTATGGTCCATTAGCATGGTCCATTTGCATGAGAACTTCACCCGATTAATTTTGACCATGTTTCTTAATCATTATTGACTAAGAATTATTCAAATAACCACAAACCTATATAGTTAGTTCAATATGTGTTATCACACAATAGACAATGAAATATTAAACATTATATATATCAACCACACATTTCATTTCATTCATACCTATTCAATTACATATATGTAAGACATGAAATACATATGTGTAAGACATGAAAGATATTTTACATTAATCTCTTAAACTAGGTATACATGTATCTACATACTCCCCCTTGGACCTAGTTTACATCATTGTCTAACATTCTTCATCAACTCATCAAACTTCTTGTACTTCTCCTCTCTTGTAACTCCGACATTTATCTCAACCGCGAAACAGAGTCTTACAACATTTTGGAACTGGAGGGCTTGTACAATGTCTTGCGAATCATAAAATAGTGGCCACTTGTACAATGTGTATACATCATCATCAGACAAGTTAGTCAGCCACATTGGGTCAAATACCCGAATAGTATCCATTTGGCTCTCCTTTTGCAAGACTATAACAACTTCACCCGTTCTCCAATCATAGTACCACCACTTGAAGTGTGGAGTGAAGTCCTATGGCATTTCCTTTAGAGAGATTCTTGACATTGTGTATGGTGGACTCCAGTTCAACACTATCTTTAGCTTTCTAGTAATGGAATAAACTTCAGACCGTCTGGTGTACCTCGTCGGTTGTTGAGGTTTGAAGTTACCACCTTGTGTGGTACTCTTTCCTCAATGCAACCTCAAACCAGCCTGACATTTTCTTTGGATTAGCATATAGCAACTTTAGTTTTGCCAGCTAGTTGAACTCAAAACCGGGAAGAGTCTTTAGATCGTGTGGGAATCTAAAGTACTCTATGCCCTTTTCTCTCTTCACGGCATACACGTTCAAATCCTCAAAATAAGCCCATGCGATAATCTTGCCTGACACCTTTAAGTGTTTCATTACTTTGTATAATTTAGTGTAGACGTTGGGATTCTGTGCAGTACGCATGGCTCGGATTTCAACAAAACAGGCCGCCCATTCAGCCTTTTTGATGTTGACATCAGCGTCTGAGGCTTGGGCTTGACCCTCATTCTTCTTAGATTCTTTCTCCATCAGATCCAGCTTTTCAAACGTATCACTAACGAGAGTATCAACCAGATTGGGGACTACATTTCCCTCTCTGGCAACATACTCTGGATAATGATCAGCAGTGACATCCTCGATCTCGATTTCATCTATGTCATTCAGCTTATCGTGACTGGTAACATCAAAAGTAGCAGCGTCCTTGACAATCTCGTCCGGATTGAGCTGGAACATCTCAGCAAGTTGTTCATCAGTAAGGTCATAAATGAAATCTCCTTCTTCAGGAGTATAGCTTACTGACCTTCTAACGATCCCTTGCAAATCAAGAATCATTGTAAGTTGAGACTTGATTTGCTAAAGGAGAGTAATATCATACTCATCTTGTTGAGATGATTGATTTGCTTTATTTAAACATGTAACACAACAATTGATAGTAATTAATCAAGACAATGAAACATTTGAAAAAGATGCATAACCACTAATTACATAATATTAATACAATATTCAATTACAAAAGTTTTCAAGTACATAAATGTCTAATCATTACTTTTTCCCTAAATAGCAGGCGCGTTAGTAGGTGGGGCAGAAGATGAGGCTCCTTGGTCTTGATTTCTCTTTGTATGTCTCTCTTGACCTTGAGGTGAGGTAAATGCAACTACATCTCCTTCTTCTTCATCATCATCATTCTACCTTTCCCTTGTCTCTTCATCATCACTGGCCTCATCATCATCACTATCACCATCTTCATCATCATCATCATCATCTCCTTCTCTTATCTTGAACGGCTCATCCTTTGATCCCTTGAGCTTGAGTATGATAGTCTTGTTAGAAGCCTCCAACTCCTTTATCCTCTTTGCAGAGTGGACATTATGCTCTTGGAGTTAGGAAATTTTCTGAGCTTGCTTGAGATCTACTGTGCTTGGGTAGTGTTTAGCTCCACAAGCTGACGTAATTGGGCATTCTTCTATTCATCAACAGCCAACAGCTTCAGCACCATACGGTTAAGTGCTGACAGCTGTTCCTCTACCCTAATAGGAGGTAGAGATGATCCTGTGGGAAATGTCGAGTGGGATGATGGTCCGGCTTGGTGGCTGGTGGTGGTAGTGGTGGCAGTGGTGAATATGGGTGGTGGTATATGAGTGGGTGGTGAAGGGTAGGATGTAGTAGTGGAAGGTGGTGTGGTAGTAGTGGTGGAGGGTGCGGTAGTAGTGATGGGTGGTATGGTAGTAGTAGTGGGTGGTGTGTTAGTAGTGGTGGGTGGTGTGGTAGTAGTAGTGGGTGGTGTAGTAAAAGTGGTGGTAGTTGTGGTGGTGGTGATGATCAATGTGAACCTTGGCCTCTTCCCCTTCTTGCCGTAGGGTTGAGCCATTCTCTTTCTCCTCGAGCCCTTGGATACCGTGGCTCCCCCTTGGCTACTAGGCTAGTCTGGGGTGTAAGATGGATCAGTAGTAGCCACCCAGACCCACCCTGGCGTCCATCTACCGCCCTAATCCCCCTCTCGGTGGTAACCACCCTGCTGCCCACCGTTTGAACTAATGACTCCTCATCATTCTCCTCCTCCTCATTAGGATGAAAGTCCTGATGGAATCCTGCCACGTCAGCTCCTCCGTGGGTGGATGGTGGAGATGTAGTATCTGTGTTAGTGGCCCTAGATTGGGTGGGGCTAGTATATCCAACATCAACACTGTCATTATCATCATAATCATCAGATGGGAGCATAATCGGCTCAGAGTCAGAGTCATTATCATCATGACGCTACTTCTTCTTCGCTGGTGCCACATAGTCCTCTTGGACCAGATGCCCAAATAACCTCCTTACCGGGGGCTTCACCTGCTTCCCCCGGTATACCCTCATCCTTCCTAGGGTGGCATCATTTATCACCTCTAGGATAACTGCGTTCTCTCTCTCCTTAGGCAGCGAAGGAAGCTTCGGATATATGATCATCTGTATGGAATGAGGGTACATGTAGAAGCCTTCCTTGCCCTTGGCCTCTAAGTTCTCCACCAAATATATGAAGTTCATCCTCGAAAAGCTGAAAGGATGATTCAGAATCAGAGCCAGATAGGCATTCTGAATCTGATCAGAGAGCTCTTCAAAACCTCCCTTCCTCGAGGCTATACATCTCAGCAGCACATGGGCTAAGTATTTGAACTCGGGGAATAGGTTGCTCTTGTTGAGCACACCTGTGTTGATATCCCCCGAGTACTTAGCCCGTAGAAAGCATCCACGAACCGTCAGCAGATGTAGTCTGGTGGGGTAATCGCTATCGTCTCCCAACTCTAACACTGTCCTTAGGTCCTCCTCACTAATGTCAATGGCCTGGCCAAAGATAGAACTCCGAATCCAGCGAGGCTTTGAGGACCTATCTACAACAGCGCTTTCCCAGAAAGCCTGTTGTATCGACCTGTATGGTGTGCACGGGGTAGAGATCACTATGAAGATCCTCGATCTCATCAGAAATGAAATAATGCCCACGAACTCGAGCGCATTCCGGGATGTCAAGTCAAGATGAGCACATATGTTGTGCTTTGTGCTCATCGTCCACCGACTGACCATGCTGCTGTAACACAAGATAGATAAACATTAGAGTGTCTATGAAAAATGAATTTATTCGACTAGAATCTTTCTGTTCTGTCGTGCGAATGGATAATACGACTAAGTCTGTGTCATGCGATTGACCTCAATCGTGCGATTAAGCTAGCGACTGGGCTTAGTCGTATGCTTTTCCCATGCGGTTCACACAGTCGTGCGACTGAACTCAACCGCATGGTATAGTCGTGTGATTGTCCCAATCACTTATCTCAGTCGTGCGATTGTGCCAATCGTCTAGCTCAGTCGTGCGATTGAAGTTCATCAGTACGCCTATTCGCATGATAGTCTGTGTGTCCATTCAAATGTTAATATTGAGAAAAACTTTATTTTAGACGTTGTGGTTTGGTTCACTAGGCTCGTAGTCGTTCCCATTAACCTCTTACAAATTTTTAAGTGTGCATTTTACTTTGTTTGAAAGGTTATTTAGTGAACTAAGATTTCGGTTCTTTTTAGGGCTTAATTGCGTCAAATTAGGGCAGGATTCGATGATTCGTTGATTGAATGACGCTGCACATTACCTGTATAATCAAGCACGGTCGTTAGTAGCAATGGTAATCAGTCTATAACAGTAAGTAAAGATTTTGGCAGAGTAACGATACAATCGTGCGATTTGGGGGCGATTTGGGAGTGATGAGTGACTACGATCGACTCCCCCTCTATTTATACTAGGGTTTCCTCCAGTCGTGCGACTGAACCTAGTCGGACTGAGGGTCAGTTGTGCGACTGGTACAGTCGGTCACCTTCAGTCATACAACTAGGTGTCAGTCATGCGACTGTCTCATTCGGTCACCTCCATTCATGCGATTGGTCCACTCTTGTGATCCAATCATGTGAATTTACTCATGCTTATGGTCCAATCGCATGTCTGGTCCATACGTGTGGGTTAATCGTACGACTGGACCATACTCCTGATCTAGTCGTGCGAATGGCTCATACTTATGAGTTTGACCTTTTTACCATTCATACACTTAACTCTTTTAGTTATTGATAAGACATTTTGACCATTGATCATCTCAGACATGACCATTTTAATTTAGAATTTTTTTATCACCTCAGACACAACCTTTTTACATTTGAAAAACCCCATTGGTCACATCAAACGTGACCCTTTTAGTGAGTGATTCCCGGATTGACTTTTGATGCATAGTCCAACACTTACCTACAAACTTAACTGAAATTAACTGAATTAAAAAACTGAAAATAAAACAAAACTAAAAACATATTTTTTGTAATCTTGTGTGAGGTTGAAATCCTAAGATAAGTATCTACCAGATTTTTCTTCCTGGATAGTATAGCGTCTAGTTACTTTGATCATAACTGGAACGATTCATCATGGAATCATACAAGTTTATCAAATCATTTGGAACATTTTACCAAAACCTTTTGATGCTAGATTCTTGTTTCATCGAGAGTCATTAGCAAGTTTAGGAAATCATACTAGTGCTATAAGATGCACACAGTGGTTTTGACTTTCAAGAGTTGCAACCACGATGATTGTCAGTATACTTGTCCTCTTAAATCCATACATAGATTTTTGACACACATTGGTGATGATTTAACGTTTAATTATTTCAACAAGCATTTGTGGATCCCACGCTAATATGGTAATCAACGTTCCTTAGGAGATTTTTGGAGCGGTCGACGGGTATTATTCAAGAAGAAACTATTCTAGAGCTTTCAAAGAGATGCTAAGCCTCAGGTCAGTGCCACCGCATAGCAGAGAGGCGCAAACAACAATGAATTCTAGAATATTTAGGTTATGCTTATCCTCAGGTCAGTGCCACCGCACAGCAGAGAGGCACACAACCTATCTTCTCTTTTGAGCAATTATTTTCTTTTTGCACTGATCGAACCAACACCATAGGTTATTAGCTTGATTGCATTTTTCAATTTTCATGTGCTTTGCTCATTTCATGGTCATCCGCACACATTTGTGGCGTTTATTTTTCTCGTCACCCCTTATTGGAACTTCGTTGATTGTGTTAACCAGGGATAAGTTGATAACCCACAACTTGTTGAACAAATTAGTTTGAACTTGAAATTACCACCGAGGTCTATTTATCTATTGTGTTGAATCTACCGACATATCATCAAATGGTCTAGCAACCTCTAGGTCTACTTTCTCTGTGTTAACTTAGTAGCAGCTAGTTTTAGTATCATTTTTCCTTTTATGTTGCTTAGACTTCGCAGACTTATACTTCAAATTTTGCATCTCAAACAATTTAATTCTTTTAATGTCCCAAACTCTTTGTTCCTGTGTACTATCATTTTCCATAAGCATTGAATCAGTATCACATATATGATCTCATTTCTATTAGCTAGACTATCCTCCTCCCTCGTTTTTTTAGTACTGAAATTAAAGCACCTAATTTAATACTAAGTTAACCTATTCTCCCCCTAAAATTATAAAACTGAAAATGTTTTTGTGTGTAGAATTTTAATAGGCAAAAAAAATAAAAGAAAATAAATAAAAATTAAAAATAAAATTAAAAATGAAGTCTACTTGTTGGACTAAGGACTGTCATCGTCTGAAATCACTTTTTTTAACGCTGTTGACCTCTAATAGATATAAAAAACGTGGTTTATCAAAAGCTTTTGTGTAGAGGTTAGCGCGTTGAAAATCTGTATTAATTTTAACCATATTGATTAAATTATTTTCAAAACAATCATGTATAAAGTGATATTTAATGCCGATGTGTTTGCTCTTAGGATGTTGGACCGGATTATTAGTTACGGCAATAGCAATAGAATTATCAACAAAGATAGGAGTCTTAGAGAATTTCAAATGGTAGTCACGCATTTTCTGTTGAATCTAGATGATTTGTGAACAGCAGCTTGCAGTAGCAACGTATTCAGCTTCATAAGTTGACAAAGCAACTGATGTCTGCTTCTTACACTGCCACGTGACTAATCGTCTCCCAAAGAATTGACATCTTGCTGAAGTTGATTTATAGTTCATTTTGCATCCACCATAATCCGAGTCACTGTATGCTGTAAGCTCAAAGTCATCGTCATGAGGAAATCACAATCCAAGTGTTGGAGTACCCTTCAGATAACAAAATATCCTTTTAACGCCTATGAGATGGTTGAATTTTGGTTTTCCCTGATATCTGGGGCAGAGACACGTCGCGTACATGATATCAGGTCTTGAGGTAGTGAGGTACATGAGAGATCCGATCATTCCTCAGTACATAGTGGCATCCACCAGATCACCATTTTCGTCGGGTGCTACATCATGGTTTGTAGCAAGTGGAGTCCCAGCTGCGGAAGCATTCTCCATATCGAACTAACTTAGAATGACACCTACATACTTCGTCTGATGTAGAAATATGCCCTTTGGTGTCTGATCCACCTGTAACCTGAGAAAGAACTTCATCTTTCCCATGGCGCTCATCTCAAACTCAGCTTTCATTACTGCTTCAAATTCTTTACACAGCTCTTCGTTTTTGGAACCGAAGATTATGTCATCAACATAAATTTGAACAAGCAGTAAGTCACCATCCTTTTCTTTGATGAACAATGCACAGTCAGTCACTCCTCTGCGAAATCCGTGTTTCACAAGATGAGTCGAGAGCTTTTAATACCATGCTCTTGGGGCTTGATGGAGCCCCTAGAAAGCCTTGTCTAGTTTGTAAACTCTGTCCCGATGATACAGATCCTCAAATCCTTCGGGCTGACTAACATACACTATCTCCCGGATTTCACCATGAAGAAATGCACTCTTTACATCTAGTTGGTAGACTTTGATCTTCATGTAAGATGCATAGGCTAGGAAGATACGGATTGCTTCCATTCTTGCCACTGGTGCAAAGACTTCATTGTAATCAATCCCCTCGACTTGTCGACATCCTTGAACTACAAGTCGAGCCTTATTTCTTATAATGACTCCTTGGTCATCTTTCTTGCATTTCAAAATCCATTTGGTGCCAATGACCTTAGCACCTTTAGGTCTATCTAACATTGTCCATACACCTAACTTCTTGAACTAAAGAAGTTCTTCTTCCATGGCACTCACCCATGCCTCATTGTTCAGTGTTTCACTAACATATTTTGGCTGAAATTGAGACACAAAACATTGATACGCACCATCATGAAGATACCCCTTTTCCATCACTGAGGTATAATCAACTGAGTATAGCTGATTTCTTGTCCATGATCTTACATCTCTAATGACATTATCAGAGGATGATAAACATGTAAGCGTGATCCAGGAGTGGTAGGAGCCACTACCTCATTATCCAGACTGTGAACAGCAGGTTCGGTATTTGAGGCAATGGGGGTGTGAGGTTCCGAAGTATCAGAGGCATCAATGTCAGATGCTTGTGGACATGCAGTAGTAGGAACCTGTTCTGCCTGATCCACCTGATCATTCTCCACGTCTTCATCATCATAGGAAGAGTCACTTACTTCCAGTGCTCCCCCTGAATGGCTGGAAGACGCACCTTGTGACCCTAATGTTGTTGAGTTTTGTGACGGTGTGTTTAAGACATCATACATAATTTTGGTTGCTAACTAATCTTCAGGAGGGGAGAGAAGGATGTTGAAGGACTTAAAAAATCCATCATAGTCGAAGAAGAATGTGGGTCCTTTGCCAGTAACGGGGGTCGTGTATCTTTGAACGTCTACATTGCACCACACTTCTACTTGACCCGTTGAGTTGTTGTAAACTCTCTTATTCGGTATGTTGTATCCAAGAAAAATTCTTTCTGCAGCTTTCTCACTGAACTTCCCCGACTGAGTTTTCTTTAAAAGAGTACATAGTGCTCCAAACGGTTCGAGGTACTCTAAACTAGGTTTACGTCGTTGTAGTAACTCGTAACACGTTTTACCATGACGCTTTACCACGAGGACTCGATTTAGGGTGTAACATGCATTGGCCACTGCCTCTTTCCAGAATTGAATGGGTAGTTTTGAGTCTGCTAGCATCGTCCGGGCTGTCTCTATCGAGCTGCAAATCTTTCTCTCAGAAACTCCGTTCATTTGAGGAGTGTAGGTAGGGGTGAACTGGTGTACAGTTCCCTTTTCTTTGTAGAATGCATCCATCCATTGGTTCTTGAACTCGGTACCGTTGTCTGATCGAACTTCTCTTACCTTCAGCTTGTAGAGTGACTCCAATCTTGTTACTAGATCTTTGAATGATACAAGTCTCTAATTTGGATTTCAGAAACATCACCCAATAGAATCATGAGTAATCATCCTTAACTACATAGCAGTACAAGTCGCCAGCAATGCTCCTCGTACTAACAGGACCAAATAGATCCATGTGAAGAAGCTCAAGAGTCAACTCAATGGAATTTACTTTCTTAGCCTTATGAGCCTTCTTGGTCTGTTTTCCTTTCTTACAAGCACACAGAAATCCGGTAGTTGGAAGTTCTTAACATTTACTCCACGCACTAGATCATTTTGGATCAAGTGATTCATCTTCTTGGGATTTATGTGTCCCATTCTCCTATGCTAGGAGATGGCGTCTTTCTCTATTCTCTTTGACAAGAAGCATTGTAGTTGATGATTAGTTGTGGAGACCTTTAATAGATCCAAGACATATAAATCATTATATCTTGAAGCTGACATCAAGACTTGATTTTCCGGGATTACATAATCCTTCTTCAACACATAGGATTTCTTGTTGTCAAAAACTACTTTAAAGCCTTTGTCATAGATTTGGGATACAGAAAGTAAGTTATTTTGAAGTTGTTGGACATCGTTTACCTTATCAAACTTCACTTTTTGGTTTCCCACTTCCCCTTGAGTTGTGATGTAGCCTCCTTTATTTCTAGCAAACGAAACGTTTCCTCCTTTACTTTGTTTGATGTTGGAGAGGAGAGACAAGTTTCCAGTCATGTGCCTGGATGCTCTACTATCAACAATCCAAGTATTTGTAGAGGCACTATAGCGAACACCCTGCACATTTAAATGAAATGATTAGTTTAGGTTAGGGACCCAAGCCTTAACTAGCTTGGGTGTCCCAGTGGCATCACACATCATAAATTCCACCCACTGTCCATTTGAGGGTGAGGGCAGGCCTATTTTCTTCTTGTTCTCGTTATCAGACAATGTATTTGACTTTTCTTTCCATAAGCTAGTTTTGTGTAAGACCTATTTGTGATAAACAGACGACTGGCTTACAGTTTGAACTTTATGTTCACTAATCCTTTTTGGTGGAGTAATAGAGCTCCTGTTTCCAAGAACTTGGTTTAGTGTCATGAAGTTCAACTTTCTTCATTGGTGTCTGATAGTAAGGACAATGAGAAGCAATGTGTCCATACTTTCACAGTTGTAGCATGATCTATTTTCTATACATTGGTGGAACTGTTTTAGTGTGGACGTGTATGACATAGGTGTGACTTTAGTCTGTTTTGGTTTTGTCACTTCTTGTTTAGATGTTTTATCTTCTTTATCAAAATTAATTGTTTGAACCTTTTTAACATCTTTACCCTTTTGTTTATTTGGACTTAGACATGATGCACGTGGTTGGATAACTTGTTTGGTCCTTTTGGGTTCAGAATTATAAGTGTTTGAACCTAACTTTACATTAACCCTTTCAAATTGTTCATCCAGATTAACAATAGGCATTTTACATTTTGACTTTAAAGTGTTCTCCTTCTGTTTAGGGGTAGATTCCTCCGATTTAATCATGGAATCTGGATCACTAACTAGAGGAGTGGACACCACATGATCCTTGACAGGGTTGTTATTTACTGGTCTACATTTTGCGTCTAACACTGTCTCATATGGTGGTGGAACCATTTTGTATCCCAAACCCTCCCCATTATTTCGTTCTCTCACTAAGTGTTGTACTGTATGAGAAGAACTTGTCCAACTATGCAGTTTTTGTTTTAATGAGTTTACTTCGACTTCTAAAACTGCTTTTTGTTTCTTAGTTTCTTCTAGGGAGTTTAAATAGAATTTTATGTCATTTTCTTGGTTAAAAGTAACAACTTCGGTTTCCCTTAGTTGTTTATTTAAATGCTCTATTTTTCTTTATAATTGTGCTCATTTTGTTTTAAAAACCGGTTAGCCTCTGTGCACAGTTGCAAGTCATTTACTAAGCTATCATTATGATCTAATAACCTAGCCAATTTTGAATCTATGCTATCCCTAAATTTATTACATTCGGAACAAGCATGATTATCAAAGAGTTGGTCTGTGGAACTTACCTGAGAAGGTTCGGTTGAATCAGCCATCATCGTAGAGTTTGATTGTTCAGGTGTTGGTGATTCTGAACATATTGTGCTAGGACCTTCTTCTTTCAGGTGAGTGACAACAGTAGCGTTATCTTCATGATCTGACATTACTAGTTCAACTACTATATCACCTTCACTTGCAGTGTCATCATCCAATACTTCAACATTAGCGATGTTGGACTCACCCGGGGATACAAACCGAAAGGTCCAATCTTGACCTTCATCATCTTGTGCAGTCAAAGCCTTAAGATCTTTGCTTGATGATGCAGCTTCACTTGTGGATTTGTCTTTACGGTTTAATGTTGAGAAAGGATTACCGTTACCTGAATTCTTGGGCTTCACACATTCATGTTTGAAGTGCCCCTTTTCTCCACAGTTGAAACAGGTAACTTTGGTTTTATCGAAACCAAAGGTTGTATCCTTTGTAGCTATCAAGTTCTTTCCACTCTTCTTCACAAACTTCTTGGCTCTTCGAACAACACTTACCAACGCCCACATAATGTCCATTCTTTCCAGTTCATTCTCGTCCACATGCTCATAATCCTCTTAAGCCAGGTGGCAATTTCCGATTTTTCCAGCAACAAGACCATCATAAGAATGAATAACTGAAGCTAAGAGGTCCATGTGATCCTTTGCAACCTCAACAGTTATATACCCGAGATTCTCGGTCTTCAACTTCGTAACATTTGATTCAGGTACTATATATTGGTTGTCAAATGACCCTGATGTTTCAGATCGTGAAGTGTAGGCTTGCAGAGTAGCCGCTGAACTAGACACAAATGCAGTTTGTAGTGGTGCTCCTGAGCTTTTAGAGATGGAAGTTGAATTATACAGATACAGGTTCTAATCGGAAGATCCTTTCTGAGACTTGTACTTCATCCTTAGTTCCTCCTCCCTCAGTTTTAGGATGAAGTCATTTATGTCTAATTTAGTCAGTAAATTGTTCTGTCTCAAATTAGACACAAACGAGTTCCACTTCTCTGGCAGACCATCAACAAAGCTTGATACCTTATCTTCCATTGACGTTGTAACCCCATGAGTGCGCAACTAACTCATTAAATGGTAGAATCGGTTTATGACATCATCCAAGCTCTCGTTACCCATCGATGAGAAGTTATTGAACTCCTTCTTCAAAGCCTTAGCCTTTAGAGATTTTAACGATGCATTCCCGTCGTATCGTTTTTCCAGAGCCTCCCATAATTTCTTTGCCTGTTTATTCTCAAAAAATTTGGTGGAATATATGCTTAGGTATCGACTGAGTTAACAGGGCATATACTTTCTTCTCAGCATTATTCTTTACCTTCTGGTTATCAGTCATGCCGCCTAGAGTAAGTTTGACGCCATCTGCACCAACCGGCATACTATAACCAGTCTCGATTGATTCCCACAATTGGGATCAACACCATTTAGATAAATTTTAAAACTTTGTTTCCATTGTGGGTAATCGTCTAACGTGATAAGCTTAGGCGGCTTATTGTGATTTCTGATCTCATTTTCCAAAAGTAACAAGTTTTGGATACGCAAGTCCCTACCTACAGTAAACGCTAAGTACTAATCTTCCATTTCTTTATACTTAGAAAGTTTGAACACGACTGCTTCACTGGTGCGATTGGAGAGATGTGATTGGGTCAATCGTGCGGATGGACTAATACAGATGAATCAATTGTGTGATTGAATCAATGCGGATGAGTCAATCGTGCGATTGCACAGATGTGGATGAACTATGCAAATGGGGTATTCAGTCGTACGAAAGGATGAGCGACTGAGTTCAATTGTGCGTATGGGAGCTACGAATGAGTTCAGTCGTGCGATTGAGCCAATCATTCGACTGAGGCTGCTGGATTTGAAAATTCGAAGATTTTTCATTCTTTGACACCGAAATACAATTTTTCACAATCCCTAATCTGCCGTGAGCCGAAAAACGTGAACTGTTTGATCTGGAGAAACTGAAAACACTGTTTTTACCAAAAAGATGGTGTTTTTGAATAAAAACATGAGCTTTACACCAAAAACGATTGAATCACAAGCAAAATCACAAGCCAAAGCTCTGATACCACTTGTGAGGACCGTTTAGGTACGGAGTACTAACTAATTTTGCGTGTATACCAACTCAAATAGTGCGGAATCCTATTTGATTGGTGATACAATCAAGGAGAACACAGTTAAGATCAATCTAACGATTAATGTAACATTTTGAATGAATAGAACATGATCAACTGTGATATATGAACTTGGAACAGTTGTTCTTGAGTCTCTGGATGGCTAGGTTACGATTATGTGCTTAGGTATTCGAATTGTTACATTTTTCCACGAATTAAGTGGCATTTATAGGTTAGGGTTTTCCATTCGTACGCATGGTTCAGTCGTGTGACTGAAACATGCGATTGATCCATCCGCACGACTGAAGGTCCAGTCGTGCGACTGAGTCAATCTTATGTCTCTATCGTGCACTAATCTAGTCTCTTGGTTCAGTCATGCGATTGGTCCATTAGCATGAAGTATTCATGCGTATGGTCCACTAGCATGGTCCATTCACATGTGAACTTCACCTGATTAAGTTTGAACATGTTTCTTAATCATTATTGACTAGGAATTATTCAAACAACCACAAACCTATATAGTTAGTTCAATATGTGTTATCACACAATAAACAATGAAATATTAAACATTATATATATCAACCACACATTTCATTTCATTCATACCCATTCAATTACATATATGTAAGACATGAAAGAAATTTTACATTAAGTTCCTAAACTAGGTACACGTGTATCTACAAAACTTAATAATAATCCAATTAAACGAGTTCGAACGTTCGTCTCAATGTTCTGAATTCACCAATGATTCAAATTTCAGTTGAAACTCTGAATTTAACCCATTTACAATGGTATTAGAATCGCAACCGTTTAGGTTTGTTCACATCAAATTGAAGCTATTTAACAGAGGGGAATTGTTGCATTTGATCCATTTCAACTCTCCATAACTTTAATTTCTTGAGAAGCCCTAAATTTCTTGTTGAATTTGATCCATTTCACTCAATCAACATATTCGTTCATCTCTATTCTTTGCAAGTGAACCGAAGCCAAACCAAGTTCAATCGTGCTATTTGAGTCTTAATCAAGTAAGTGAAGCATACCCACACACTCGATTACACTTAGGGATTAAAAGCCCTAAGTTTAATCTGGTTAAAACACACGAATCAATGATTAATTTGAGGAAATCTGAAGCTAGGGTTCTTGGCAAACTGGGGGGGGGGGGGGTTCTATGTAATAAACGTTTTAAGGTGCTTTAATCAGATCCTAAACAGGTATGGGTGTTGGCCCACGGACCCAGGTTCGAACCCGGGCACCCCGAAATATATTTTTGAAGGCTTTTTAGCCTTTAAACTAATTATAGAAATGATTAAAAAAATAAAAAAATGGTTTTTATAAACTTTAAATATTTTTAAAGACTCCAAATATTTCTGCA
>BJCM01085608.1:0-17810 GCA_018326385.1 Flaveria bidentis
AATCTTGAAAACCCATTTCCTTGTGTTGTGTTCTTTGGTTCTGTCTCATATAATTACTTGTGTTCTTAGTGTCATCTCTTGTGGTTAATCCAGTTCACTGTTTGATTAAGTTTGAGTTGCTCTCCTCTTTGTGTTGTTGTGTTGTAAATTGCAAAGCCTTCAACGGTCCTGCAATATTCAAGCTCATTATGAGCTAAGCTCTTATTATCATCCTAATTGGATGAACCTTATGTAATTTATGATAAACTAATGGTGTGATATATATTATGTTAATGTTATGGTAGTCTTGGGAAAACTTTGATGGGTAGCGTCTACATTTGAACGGGAAGTTATAACCTTATGGTTTGTGATTGTGATTGTCATATACGGTTGAAAAACGTATGATCAACTTTCATTCGTGAAACCGGTCTTCGTAATAAATCTGTGGGTAATGAATAGAAATGGTTATTAGAAATCATATCACCTTGATCATTTGCGGATTCCCTTTTATTAGTCTGAGAAATCTACAGTAATTGTTCGGTTTTCTAAACTAATCGTATGTTAGGAAGGAACCTAGAAATGGTTATTAGAAATCATATCACCTTAACTCTCTTTTTAACATTAAGTTATGTTTTCAGAAATCGTATGTCAAATAGGTCACAAAAGATTTACCTATTTTACTAGGGCTTTGATCTAAGCAGTATAGCAGTCTGACGTGATCCTAGTCACTATGGAGTGGATGGACGAGAAATCGCGTCAGCTCACTTTTATAAACATTAATTTAATTACATTAATCCATATTTTTAATCACACCACCAATTCATCACAGTTACATAAGTGTAGTCTAATTAGGATGATAACCATTTCCTTAGTTTTAAATCCAAACGCTTCAATATTATTTTACTTTAATTCTATTATTGTTTTTAAAACCTAAAAATCTTATCAATGTAACTCATCATTTTCTCAAACAAATACCAAATCTGATAGTCATCTATTAAGATTGTTGAGTAGGCTAGGTGTGTCCATGGATTGATAATCGATTCTTATCATCACTATACTACCACACAATAGGTAAACTTGCATTTTTTGTTTGTGTTTTAGTATTAGTTTTAACCATTTAGAACTAAATCTGTGCGAAAAACCTCTATCAAAATATATATGTTTCGCATCACATCAGTTTCTAAAACTTATCCATTAAGAGGCTTCATAAACCATTAAACAACATCTTCTAAATAAACCAAACACACTTCATATTTGGCAGATTTAAAAACACTCTTTTACTATAATCATTAAAAAACTACTAAAAACTCATATTTCTTATATTGATAAGTTCTTATTTTATTTTGATATGTATAATGGCATTAAATTAAAAGTTTCAACTTAGATAACCAACAAAGTAGTTTAAGACACGTTTAATGTCACTTAATACATGTTAAGCACTTTATATCTTGAGTGATCAAGGTCAAACATGAAAATTATCATAAGACACTTGCAATTCACGACCCAAAGGTTGTTATGATTGTGTGTGAGCGACAAGTTGAGGATTCTTAACACCTATGCATACCCACTCATCTCTTTCTTGTGTAACAACTAATGTCTAGGTTGAAAGCCGCTCATCTCTCTTGTGTAACAACTAATGTCTAGATTGAGAAAAGAGAACTTTCAAATCAATTTGTATTATATTGAGTTTTTGTGATTATTGATTATATCTCCTAATTTTTTTTTATTTGTAATTATAAACTATCATTTGACATAACAACTTTAAAGCAACTATTATCTTTGATATACATTGTGATTACGGGTTCAAATCTTATAAGTGTATAAATTTGATTGATTATTTTCTTGTTAATAGAATTGCTCTTAAGAGGAATATAACCGCACTAACTTTAAATTAAATATACCATATTATTATTTTTCATTATAATAAACCTAAAATCATAACTACTTAATTGATCACGTTTTTTATTTATTTATTATCGACGGCTAGATAATTAATAACACGTACGGAACATAGACGCAAAGTTAACACATTTCAAATTCGATCCAAAAACCCCTTTTTTGTTTCATAAAGCAAAAACCGACACAAAAATTATTCGTTCGTGAAGATAACGCAGATCACAAATTCACATCGATTCTCACCATTTCTTCTTCTTATCGATCTACAAATTAACTCTTCGGTGAACGTTGTTTTTCATAGATCAAACAGGCATCAACCAAATTCCTGTAGTTAAAACCCTAATTTTGATTCGAGAGATAAGAGGATGAAGATCACAGCGTTGCTGGTGTTGAAGTGCGATTCGAGATCAGATGGATCGGATCCCGTGATACTAGCGAACGCGACGGATGTGAGCCATTTTGGGTACTTTCAGAGGGTTACAGTTAAGCAGTTCATCGTCTTCGTTGGTCGGACTGTGGCGAAACGGACGCCTCCTGATCAACGTCACTCAGTTCAACATGAAGGTTCTCTAATTTTATTGTTTCATTGGTTTATTTTTCTAAATCTGTTGTATATTGTTCGTTTCCCGTTTGATTGAATGGTATTTCTGTTAGGGTAATGATTGCCAGTTTTTGTAGTTGGATGCTTAGGAAATTATCCAACTAATCATGTGATATATATTTAAATTAATATCAAGGACGTTTGCTTTAGTCTGAACAAAAATTAGAGTTGAGACAAATGCTTAGAGTTGAGACAAATGCTTAGAGTTGAGACAAATGCTTAGAGTTGAGACAAATGCTTAGAGTTGAGACGGGATTTTCTGGTTATAGTTTTTTTTATGTTGAGGGTGTGGTCCTGACTCTGGTCCGATTAAAATAACATTTATCCTCCGAAGCAGGATCCTGGTTGTCATTAGCGGCTATAGCACGCTACATATTGTAGACATGTTCCTGCTATTTGTGGTTTGCGATCATATAGCTATTAGAGATAATATTAGAGATAAACTTTGGGATTCAAATTTTGTATTAATATTTATCTCTTCCATGTTTAGAGGATAGATCGGTTTCATGTTTACCCTATTTAAAGGGTTTATGATCATGGCTAATGGGACAATTCGATTGATACCATAAGTTCCTTTATGGTATCAGAGCCACCACTTCGATATCTACCCTAGCCACGTAAATTACACTCGATGCAACCACCCATGGCCGAAGAAAAGAAGGATGAAACCGTGGATGGGGCATCCACCAGAGAAGTGAAGGCCACGGCCTTGCACCCAGCATACTCAGTCTCAAACATCCAGACTAAGATCCATACCCTCGATGGAACCAAGGTCACGTACTCATCGTGGACCAAACTTTTTAAACTACATGCAACGGCGTACAAGGTTCTGGACCATATTGATGGCACGAAACCACCTGCAGAGAGTGACGCGGCATACGAACAGTGGAAAGAAATGGATGCTTTGGTCCTACAATGGATTTATAGCACGCTATCAGATGATCTTCTGCTTCGAGTCCTGCAAAACGAAGCCACGACACGATTAGCATGGACAAACATTCAAAAGATCTTCCTCAGCAATTAATCGTCGAGGGCGGCGACCCTTGAATCAGAATTCTGTAACCTTACCCTCGGCTCCTGCTCATCCATGGACGAGTATTGTCAACGTCTTAAAGACTTGGCAGACCAACTCGGGGATGTTGATTACCCGGTCACCGAATCCCGACTAGTTCTATAACTAGTCCGGGGTTTGCCCCCCGAGTTCGACACCGTCTCGAGCTTCATCAATCAAAGTGCTCCAAATTGGGACACCGCCCTTAGCATGATCCAACTCGAGCAACATCGTCAAAACGCAAGAAAACAACCGCACACCGTCATGGCAGCACCCGGAGCAACACCTCCACAACCTTCTTACAACAACCGAAATCCCTACCCACCCCAACCTGGCTATCGCGGTCGCGGGAGGGGCCGGGGATGCCATCAACGTGGATGAGGTCGCGGTCAAAACCAGACATCGCACCATTATCAGCAATGGACTGGCCAAAGCCCACAATGGCAGCAAACCTGGACACCACCGCCCGCACCTTACCCAACTGCCCCACCAACCCAACAACGCCAACAGACTACGATCCCTCACTGGAATACCAGCCCAACAGGCCCACCTGGCCCATCGACGCGTCCCCAAGCCACTGCTAATGTTGCAGCCCAACCGCCTTCTGCGGGCCCAGCAGAGTTTGGATCCACTAACTCCTATGCCGATTTTAACATATTCAACCCATCGGACCTAGGCCCGGCTTTGCAACAGGTTCACCTAAACAGCACGGATCCAGCATGGTACATGGACACCAGGGCGTCTTCTCATCTCACTTCCGATCAAGGTAAACTTACCACTCCCTTGTCCTCTTCTTACGTTTCCAATATTTTCGTTGGCAATGGCAACTCGTTACCAATCTACGGGTCTGGTAACACCACACACCCAACACCCAACCGCACCTATCGCCTTAATAACATTCTATACACACCCGACATCATTAAAAATTTACTTTCCTTTAGAAAATTCACCACCTTTCTGGGTCGAAGCATTACACATTGCAGTCTATCTCCATAATATTCTACCCACAAAGCGTTTAAACTTTTCTACACCAACGTTTGCCCTCTACCTCCGCCACCCTACCTATGACCACCTTCATGTGTTCGGCTGCGTGTGTTATCCTAACACCGCAGCCACCCAACCACATAAATTGCACACCCCGAACACTTTCGGGGATATCGTTGCCTAGACCCCATCTCTGGCAAAGTAATACTCTCACGACATGTGGTCTTCGATGAACACTCGTTTCCATACAACAACCCCCCAATCCAACCTTCTTACGATTTCCTTGAGGATCCTTCACCACTACATCCATATTCCTTTCCCTATCTACAACCCACCAACCACCCTACAGCACCACTCTCGCCACCCACACCGATAGATCCACCAACCTCTCCTAACCAACCATCACCAATGCCCACAGCCAGTCCTCCCCAACAATCACCTACTCCCGACCCATCTCCGAACACCTCAACCAACCACCACACTCCTGACCATCCCCACACCGCTACCCATCCAATGACGACTCGTGCCAAGGCTGGCATCTCCAAACCTGTCACCTGTCTGAACCTCCATACCACATCCACACCACCGATTACGCCTATTCCAAAATCATACACGCATGCCCTATCAGACCCGAATTGGAAACGTGCCATGGATAATGAATTTATTGCGTTACAAGAGAATGAGACATGGGAGTTGGTACCGAAACCACTCGACCACCCGGTTATCCGTTGCATGTGGCTCTTTCGCCACAAATTCAAACCAGACGGTTCCTTGGAACGATACAAGGCTCGGTTAGTTGTTAACGGAAAATCACAAACCGTGGGTATCGATTGTCATGACACTTTTAGCCCGGTGGTCAAACCGGCCACGATTCGCACAGTCCTGAGCATCGCAGTCTCGCATGGATGGCCCATTCACCAATTAGACGTGAAGAACACCTTCTTTCATGGAAAGCTCCAAGAAACAGTCTTTATGCATCAACCACCGGGTTTGTCGACCCACAAGCCCCCACCTTTGTCTGTCGATTGAAGAAGTCCCTTTACGGACTCAAACAAGCCCCCAGGGCATGGTACCATCGGTTCTTGACATTTATTACTTCGCACGGTTTCCGAAGTAGTAATGTGATAACTCCTTGTTTATCTACTCAACAGGAACCACACGGGCTTTCTTATTACTCTACGTGGATGATATAGTGCTCACCGCCTCCGACCCGTCCTTCTTACAACATGTTATTCGCACTCTGGCTACCGAGTTCGCCATGACGGATCTTGGGGCTCTACATCTTTTTTTGGGCATTACCGCCACCAGGGATAAACATGGTTTATTCTTATCTCAAGCACAATATATGCGGGACATCTTGAAACGCGCCGGGATGACTAATTGCAAGCCATGTGCTACACCCGTTGATACATCCACCAAATTGAGCGCCACCACCGGGTCTCTCTTTTCTGATGGACCGTTATACCGAACCTTGGCTGGAGCTTTACAGTATCTTACTTTCACCAGGCCGGACATCGCTTATGCAGTTCAACAAGTATGCCTTTTCATGCATAACCCCCGAGAGCCACATTTTCAGTTTTTGAAACGGATCCTACGGTATCTTGCGGGTACCATTACCTACGGGTTACAACTCATACCATCCCCTTCTCTCACGTTAACGGTCTACTCAGATGCCGATTGGGGAGGCTGCCCCGATTCTAGACGGTCTACTTCTGGGTATTGCGTCTTCTTGGGTGATAATCTTATTTCATGGTCTTCTAAGAGACAACCAACTATTTCACGGTCAAGTGCCGAGGCCGAATACCGCGGTGTTGCAAACGCGGTTGCGGAAGCTACATGGCTGCGTAACCTGCTTCTTGAGCTACACACTCCTATCCGGAAGGCTACTATAGTATATTGCGATAACGTGTCGGCCTTTTACTTGTCGCAAAACCCTGTTCAACACCAACGTACGAAACACGTAGAAATAGACATCCATTTCGTTAGAGAGAAAGTTCAAATCGGCCATATCCGTGTATTGCATGTGCCATCGGCATCTCAATATGCCGACATCTTCACCAAAGGGTTACCGAGGCAGCTATATACCAGTTTTCGAGACAGTTTGAGCGTTCGTCCTTCTCCCGCTCCAACTGTGGGGGACTATTAGAGATAAACTTTGGGATTCAAATTTTGTATTAATATTTATCTCTTCCATGTTTAGAGGATAGATCGGTTTCATGTTTACCCTATTTAAAGGGTTTATGATCATGGCTAATGGGACAATTCGATTGATACCATAAGTTCCTTTAATAGCGACCAACAGCAGTTTTTTTATTGTTTTAATTTTTTATTGTTTATTTTTTATAAATATAAAATTGACCCAGATAGAGTATTTTAGCTATTTTGGTGGTGTTTGTTTAAATTTTCCACTACTTTATCACTATACATGTTAATTTATTGAATATGAATTTTTTCTTAAATCTTCCACGACCTTATCAATAAACACAAAATAGCGGACTATTTACCTGTATTTACTACATATTTACCGCTATTCGCTATTGACGACTATGACAGGGTTGTACATTCGCCGTTCAAAAAAATATATATTTGGCATTAAATTTGATTTTTATTGGATTTGGAGTACAAAAGGATAGACTTGATTATGGATCGTAACGATTGTGATCATTGTGTATTTGATCTGCTTGAATGCAAGAAACAAGTTATGAATGTGTTTGCTGAATTAAATGGTGATCTGTTTTGTATTTGGACACATTTGTTTTCTGTTATCTAATTGCATTTGTTCATTATGCTATAGAGTATAAGGTGCATTCGTATAACAGAAATGGTCTATGTGTGGTGGGCTTCATGGATGATCACTATCCTGTTAGAAGTGCATTCTCTGTACTAAACAAGGTAACCTCATTTACTTCAAGTTCATAACTCGATTCAAGATCAAATAGCGTTTGAGAATATCATGGTGCCTGCAACTCTACTGGATGAGTAATTTATGAAACCAGAATATGTCAATGAATTGTCATCAGAGTCCAGACTTTTGGAGGATATCTTATGATCAAGTTGACTATATTACTAACCGATGTAAACATAAATATTGATCAGGTGATAGATGAGTATCAAAAAAATTTTGGTGATTCATGGAGGTCCATACAAGCAGATAGTACTCAACCATGGCCTTATCTTAATGAAGCTTTAACTAAGTTTCAGGTATATTATGATTTTTGAGTTTTATGTTAAACTTTGTGCTACAAAAATTAGAACCTTTTTCTCTGGTATCAAGCTTTAAGGCTTAATGTGTATGGTGAGTATCCAGTTCTCTTCAGTCATGTGACTTGTCATCATAATTTGTTTCCAATTCTTTCAGGATCCTGGGGAGGCAGATAAGCTGTTGAAAATTCAGAGGGAATTAGATGAAACCAAAATTATTCTTGTAAGCATTCATGTTTTATTGTTTTGCTGTCATAACTGCCTGCAAAAAATTACTACAGTTTGCTAATACGGTTACAAGAAGCTATTGTATGGATTGTTTTGGTATGTTCATTATGTATCATAATAGTATGGTCAAGGATGACGTATAGTTTCTAACTTGTGGTTTTGTTCCACCTCGAAAAATTAGAATTGCCAACTTTAATAGCTGTATTTGCTTTATAATATTTTGTTGGAAACAATTCCAGCTTTACAAGAGTTTGGGTTCAATCTAACGTGACACATATCAAAACTTATTTATTTCATTACCTAACCTTCCAACATTTACCCCTCAGCTATTTAAATGTTAATTGTTATCATGTTTTTGGAAGTGTATTCATATTTTCTATAATTTAGAAACTTGTTTTACACGTGACCTGATGTTAATTTTAAAATATCTCGTTCTGTGCACAGCATAAAACCATCGACAGTGTCCTTGAAAGAGGGGAAAAACTCGACAGCTTAGTTGAGAAGAGTTCAGATCTCAGTGCAGCTTCACAGGTGCAGCTTTTAACCGAAAATAAAGTTCATGATATTCAGTTATATGCTTCTGTGTGAACCTTATATGTATTCTATAGTGGATACAGCATATTTTACCTACTATAGTTGCTAACAACTTGCAATCTTACCACCATGATTCTAATTTTGCGTAAGATTCATGTAAGATTGGTCACAGTCTAATAGAGAACACGAGCTTAAAGTTATGGCATTCAGGAAATAAATTGAAATAAATCCCCTAAAATTATAACTAAGAGCTTCGAGGTGGTGTAATAGAATGACATGGGATATCATCATCGATCATACTAGCTGAATTAGTTTTGGGAGACTATCTTAGTATCATTGGTAGAAGTGATATGATTATAGCAATAATAAATCTTGATATTTTGTTTGAGCTTATGATCAGTGGGTTGCAACATTTCTCCAGGCATAGTATGTGGTAAATTACCATTTGTAGTGGGGTTGGCTATTTCGACCCATTCACAAAAGAGTAGGTGGAATGGAATTGTTTTTCTCTCTATTTTATATACATACAATACCTAAATTGTTTTCTGTTAAGATGTAGATGACTACTATAATAATGTTAAAAACTATATTTAACACATTAATTATGTGTACAATGGAGGAGAAGGTGTTTGTTGGTCCCCCCAACCGATTTGCCCGGATGTGTCTGGTTCTAAAGTGATCCATTACATAACCGCTACTTGTTTTCAGCATCTTCTTTGATTCTATTTGTGTATATATCTCGTCATTGCTAAATCTTCCTCAAATGGTATACAAATAACACGAGTATCATATGCATGATTGTTGAAACAGATGTTCTACAAGCAGGCAAAGAAAACAAACCAATGCTGCACAATATTATGAGAAGTACCTGTATGCTTAAAAGTAATATTTCTTGTTTTCATGTATTAAAAGTTTATGGAGAGAAACATTGTAAACACAATATTGATGCTGTTATGCTTTGCTTTGCTTGTTGTTATCATGTATCATAATATTCATGTTTATGTTATTTAGCATCATTCCCAGCCTAGAATGCTTGATCCAGATCTGTCAAAACTTGCTCAAATCAAAGCGATGGTTTTACCGGTTTAAAATCTAGAGTGATTTGGCTCGTGGTTTGGAATTTAAGTTTTGTGCCATGACAATCTCACTCAAAATACTGGGACCTACACATATTAGTACAACATATTGGGATCCCCATCAAGAACCACATGTGAAGTTTCCCTGCATGTGGCTCATCCGGTTTTCTTATTAGGTCATGAATTACAAATGCCTGGTAAAGATCTATTGTGATTTTGTGAGTTATTAGTTTAGTTGGTGGGTTAAAAGTTAGATATGATCATTTATACTTAATTATTTAGTTTTTTTTTCACAATTAGATTACCAATTTTTGTTATTTAAAAGAATTATATATTATTATCCTATGTTAAATAAACAGATTTCATAAAACGTAGAATAATTTCAACACAAAACACATACAGGGCGTCTGTAGTTGAGAGTTGAGACCCATCACGTGGAACCATATAGAGCTCAATTTAAGAGAAGCAAATTCCTTTAAGCAGTTTTCTCTACTTGAGTACAGGAAAAAAAAAGAACTTTTTTTCTTTTTCTTTATTTTTTTTTCTTTTAATTTAAAAGGATTCATTTTAAGTTTTATTTTTCTTCCATTTTTCCCCCTTCTTAACTCGAAACACAATTTTTTTCATTTCATTTCTATTTTCTTTCTTTCTTAAAAAAAGAAAGTGACAACAATTGTTTTCTTTCCTTCTAATTCTGTTCTCTTCTTTTCTAAGGCATCAAGAAAATCTAAAAATGAATATTAAAAAAAAACAAGTGAAAAAGTTGTTGAATTCGCTAAAACAAGAAATTCATTTTTTAAGAATGGACACAAAGAAAACAAGTGTCTTTAGATTTCAAGTAAGTGGGTGTTTGGCATTCCTTTTTTTAAGTCTTCTTTTAACTTATCAACTTTTTAAAAGTTAAAAAGTTAAAAATAGTATTTGGATAACTTAAAAGAACTTTGTTTGGAAAACTAAAAAGGATTTTTTAGAATGACTTTTGAGATAGTGTTAAAAAGTAGAATTTTAGAAGTTAGAATGGGGCAACTTCTAAGAATTGAAAACTCCTTTTCAAACCTAATTACTCTTATACCCTTCATCACTTTGTCGACCCCCCATCGACCCCCCATCGCTCCTGTTGCTACCATTAAACACCCACTAAATTCGTTCCTACCATCGCGGTAGTCGTTCCTGCTGCCTTACCTCTGCCATGGCTGTCGTCGCCACCCTATTTGCCGCCAACAATCTCGTTCCTTCGAAAGCCACGCACAACCTGTTGCCATTAATTTCGTTCGCCATTAATCTTCTCCACCCACCTCGCCATTACTCCCCTTCACCTACCAATCGATCACCTCCATCGTTATATAGTCGATCAACTTCAACAATCTCAAACCTTATTGGGTATTTGTTGTTACAGAAGGTCTGATTTGAATCAACTATCAACAATCTTAAAAGGTTAGATTTCAACTATTTGCTCGTGATCAACAATCTTTCATCCCAATTTGTGCTTTTTCATGACCATGACTATTGTAATGACTCATGTTTGTTGTTGGTTTAAACTGTTTTTGGGTTCTCATGTTTCCTGTAATGATTCTTGTTTGCTTGGGAATTGATGGTTTGCCTATGTTTTGTTGTTAGTTTGTAATGATTCATGCTTTGGTGTGCAGTAGTTAAATAATAATGTTTGTTGTTAGGTTTGTAATGACCATGAATATTGGTTGTGGTTGGTTTTTGGTACATGCCCTTAGAATATGAAAATTTGGTGTGCAGATCATGACTAGCATTCTTGCCATTGGATCTTGCTTTAGAATAATGTGCAGTTCATTGTGTTTGTTTTGGTACTAAGGTGTTAATTGTAGGCTATGATATTTTAGTTTATTGTTATTACTTTCTTTGTATTGCCTTGTTCTTAATTAGAATAGGATGTGATCTGATCAAATAAGACCATGGTGGTGTTGGAGTTTGATAATTGTGTAATGGTTGTATAAAAATAAAGTTTTGTATTTTTTAACAGTTAGCTCAATGGCTTGTGAAACATTAAGTAAAAAGATTAAATCAAAATTTTTATGGGATGATGTTACGTACAAGGAGTTTGTTGATGCATGCTTGCTTGAAGTTAGAAGAGGGAATAAACCTGGTTCTCACTTTAATAAGCTTGGGTGGGCTAATATTGAAAAAACCATGTACGGAAAAACTAGCAAAACCTTTGATAAAAAACAAATTAAAAACAAATGGGATAGCATGAAAAAAGAATGGAAGCTTTATGACCGGTTGGTGAGACTTGAAACTGAGATCGGTGGGACAAGAAGCTTTATCGATGCATCACCCGAGTGGTGGGAGGAGAAAATAAAGGTAAGTTCTACTTTTACTTTTAATATATCTTAGTTATGGTTACATCGTTAAATCCATTAATTAATCTGTATTCGTTGTAGTAAAATAAAGACTTTGCCAAATTTATGGGTGCGAATTGGGACATCTTCGAGACGCATTATGCTCTTTTGTTTCAGGACTCGGTTGCCGTTGGAGATCAAGCTCAAAATCCGCCACAATTCCAAAATAATATAGAGGGCAAAGGAGACAGTGATGAGATATGTTTAGCTGATGACGACCCTTTGTTTCCAACTTATGTTGAAAGCAGTTCGAGTAAAAGAAAAAAATCTAAGGATGGTCCCAACAACCGTTCAACCAAGAGCAAAAATTCTTCTTTCGAAGAGAAGCTAGATGTTGTATTAGATGCTTTGTCAAGTAAAAGCACCCAAACTTTTCCACCAAATATAACCTCCCCAACAATTGCTCTTTGCATGGACATTGTCATCACTTTTCCCGGTTTCGAAGAAGGTTCCAAATCGTATGATAGTGATGAAGAAAATTTGGTGGGTGATGATATAGAATTCAAGTGTTTATGTGCAATAGATGTTCAAGGGATAATAATAGCTCGTGACTTGCATAAAAGAAGAAGGCTATGTCACACGTCGATAAAAACAGGGCACATGTTTATAAACGAAATACTAAATGGGCATCCTAGACGATGTTATGAAATATTTAAAATGGATGTCCCATGTTTTAAGCAATTATGCATAGATCATGTTACTAATTATGGATTGAAACAAACCCGTAATATGTCTATTGAGAGTCGGTGGGAATCTTCTTGATGACTTTGGCTCATGGGTGTACGAATAGATTTGTTCAAGAATCTTTTAATCATTCCAGGGAAACCATTCATAGACATTTTCATAAAGTTATGACAACAATCCTTAAAATGAGTGCCGGCATCATCAAACCATCCGCAAACCATAATGGTGATGTACCCACGTATATATTAAATAACCCTCGGTATTGTTGATACATGTGTACCTTGATTCTGATCTTATTGTAATATGTCTTTATTGTCTTACACTTATGTAACAAATGGGTGCTTAATGAAATGTAAATGTTTGGTTGTGTTTATAATGTTTAATATTTCATTAATGAGTTGTTTAAACGCATATTGAATTGATTATATAGGTTTGTGGTTGTTTGAACTAATATAAATAATGTAATGATAATTAATACATTCAAACTTAGTAATACGAAGTTATCATGCGAATGGCTCATGCTAATGGACCATACGCATGAACAACTTCATGCGAATGATTCAATCGCACGACTGAACCAGGAGACTGGATCAGTCGTATGATTGTAACATGAGATTGGCTCAGTCGCACGATTGAACACTCAGTCGTGCGAATGGATCAACCGCATGGCTCAATCGCACGACTGAACCATGCTAATGATTCAGTCGCCCGAATGAGCAACCCTAACCTATAAATATCACCTAATTCGTGGAAAAACGTAAGCATTGAATACACTTCGACCCCGGACGTACCCTAGCCGTCCAGAGACCTCTAAGAACCTACTCCAAGTTCATAGATCGCAGTAGATCGATTCCTCATCGTTCTTAACGTTTAGATTCAATACATAATTGTCTCTACGTGCGTTCTCACTGATTGGATCGCCAATCAAATAGGATTCCGCACTATTTGATTCGGTATACACGTTAATCAGTTAGTATTTCGTTAAGTACACGATCCTAACATGTATTATCCAATGTTTAAGGTATTATCTACTGTTCACCGTTTTTCAAAGTTCCAACTTCTTTAACAAATGAATATATTATGATAACTTTTTGTATTTGTAGGACTGCATTGATGCTATTGACGAGACACACGTGAGGGCATCAATTCGATCGATGGAACAAACAAAATACATTGGTTGAAAGGGATATGCGACTCAAAATATAATGGTTGTTTGTGATTTTAACATGTGCTTTATATTTGTATGTGCTAGATGGGAGGGGAGTGCACATGACACGAAAATCTTTAATGAAGCCTTACGGAAGCCGGAGCTTCAGTTTCCACATCCAACTGGTGGTTAGTATAATGATCTGTCATACATCTTGTTTTGTTTATTTTATACATGTTTGAAAAGACTAACTATTGTTTGTTGTATTTTTGTAAATAAATATTACGTTGTTGATGCAGGATACCCAAATACTAAAGGTTATCTTGCTCCATACAAATGTCAAACCATTCGTTATCATATATAGGAATTTCAACGTGGACAAAGTAGTGCTATGCGTGCTCCTCGAGGACCAAAAGAGACATTTAACTATTACCACTTATCGTTGCGAAACATCATTGAACGAACTTTTGGAGTGTGGAAAACTAGATGGGCAGTATTGAGAGATATGCATATTAACTACAAATACAAACACCAAGTTAGTATTGTGATAGCATCAATGACGATCCATAACTTTATTAGAAATGCCGGTAGGTTTGATGAAACATTTAATACCGCCCAATAAGAATCTTACAATCCCAGCGAGGGTAGTACTACAAATGAACTTCATGAAGAACTTACGGTTACAAATCATTCGAATCATGATGTTATGTATATGGCAGCAGTAAGAAATATTATTACGCAAGATTTAATGGACTCATGGAGACGAATGTTGTATGACATTACCTTTATATCATTGTGCATTGGGGTGTTATTTTAACAATCTCTTGTAATATCATTATGTCTAAACAAGAAATTATAAGTTATGTAAACGAATATTTATATATTCTATAATATTTTATTTCAATTTGCAAGGAAAAAAATATATGTATACATAAGCAATCTCAAACACTTTTTACAAAACAACTTATTGACTTTTTAGTTTATAAAGATGCCCTAAAACATCAATACGAGATCAAAATGAACAAACTCGGAATTCGCTAACCATTAATCATGCCTTCGCAACGCCCAATAAGTAAAACTGGTTAAATCTAAAAGAAGAATGAATTTAAACATAAGAAAACGAAAAATCAAACAAAAGAAGACTCAGATTCGCCTTTATTCAGACATGAATCACCGGCAGCGACAACAGTCATGGCTGCGAAACCAGCTCGCCGGAGTTCGCCACCCTACGACCACCGTTGCCGCCGTGTCTGACATTTTGCATATGAATCGATCCTCACAGTCTCCATCAAAACACACACACACACACTTTGATTTTGAGATGAAAGTTCATCGGCGGAAGAAGAAACCAACAAGAATCATCCGTGTGTGTGTGTGTGTTTTGCTTCTTCCGGCCTCATACTTAAACTAATGAGATTTTGATCGCCGTTTTCCGGTGATGTTCCCTGTTATAGAGAGAGATTATCTTGTTAGTAGACCTAATGCTTTTTGGGCCTTATTCCACCAAAGCCCAACATTTGTTGTGAATAATGGACGGATTAATATCTCAATTTCTTAACATGGGCCTTACGTATGGTGATTCTAGATTTCTAGTTTGGGTAGTAAAAGAACCGGACATTTGACTAACAATTCGGTCATGTTTGTTTCTTTAATAAATGAATCAACAAGAACAAGAAAATTCAGTTTATTAAGTTAAACGAATGAAAAAAAATGAGGACATGTTCGTTTGGTGAACTAGCACATAATGGAGTGTTCACGAACAAAAGTACTATTTACATTGAGCACTTAACGTTATGATCATATAAATCACTAGGTTAGTGACCCGTGTGTTACATGAATGGATCAATACTTAAAATAACAAATGAGTAAATAAATTACAGTAATATGTATATATGATAAATATATATATGATGTTGAAAAAATAAATTAGATAATTTTTTAATATAATGATATCAAAAAATTACGATATTCCACAATAGAAACAAATAAAAGTAAAACAAATAAAGGTAAAACAATTGAAAAAAATGAAATAAAAAATATTAACTAATGAACAAATTCGATAAAATCTACTAAAGTATGTAACAATGATACGTAACTAAGACAACAAACATTTAAAATTAAAAACTAATTGTTCATAAAGATATAAATACTTATTTATGTAATGATATTCAAAGTTATAAAGGGTAAGTAAAAGTCATAGCAATGAAATGTTGTTAAATATATAAACAATATAAAAACATGAATAATGTCATGAATTTAAAATTTAATTAAGAGAAAAATATTATTTCAAAAAAATATGACATAAACTTTTATTTTAATAAAACGAAATTTGTTAACGGTTATACTAAAATTAATAACTTAATCATTATTTGTTAACATAAATAACAATTTCTTATAAAAATGTCAAACAAATTAAAAGTAATAATTGATCATTAATATAATATTTATTGTAATTGATATTAATTAATTTGTAATTGATATGAGTTGATAGTTTCCAAATTTATAGTAACTCAAGATTAAAGGATGTAACGACATGTGGCAATGTACATGTGACGCTTAGGTGGACGTGCTAGAAAGACGACACGTATACTCATGGTTAGTATTTTATTATAAGTTATAGATTATGAAAGAATATATTACCGGATGTTAAAGAACATACACGCATATAAAGTACAAATGTTAGATTAATTAAAAATAACAAAATATGTAAATTCAAATAGTTTAACTAAAAATAAACCTTATGATATTTATAAATAATTAATGAAAAAACATAAAAAACAAAATGAATGAATGTAAATGAATACTGCAGGACCGGTTAAGGGATGATCAATACAATCAGCCTTATAATAAGGAGAAATTTAGCACACTTATCAGATCAAATACGAACTGGGAAAATATTTATGATGCTAAGAACACAAGTAAACCAAGAGACAAAACTAAGAAGAACAACAAGATGTATAGGGTTTTCAAGAGTAAAGTATATTGACTCTCAAGTTCTTTTACAAATGTTACAAAACATAAAAAAAAGATACAAATACCTGAGATACATTATACTACAATCATATAGTCGGTTATACTTTGAAAGACAACTGAAAACATTAATCTAGACAACAAGATTAATATAAAGTTAAAAGGCAGATTGACTACTGACTATGATATAACATAACTCGCATCCTAATATAATATAAAAATAATAAAAGTACATAAAGTAGAAATTTACAGACTCAAGAACTCAATATATAGTTGCAAAAGCATGACCCTTTTCACAAACTTGTATAAGATGGTGAGTTTTCAGAGTTGCAACGGAAAGTGAGCCAACTTTATGCAAAAGTACATAAGGGAAAACATGTTATCCTGTAACACCCCGAATTTCTATTTATACGAAAAGAAAAAAAAGTAAATAGAAAGAATAGAAATTGTGCACAAGTGGAGGGGGAAAATATACAAAGTACAAAACCTTTTTACTTTAAGGTTTTAAAGGGGCATGGTTGCCCATTATTTCTTCAACACCTTCTTCAAGCGGTTGAAAAAGAAGAAGGAAGAGAGAGAGCCCCAGTTCTAGAGAGAGAAAGTGGAAGAAGCAGCTTCAAAGGTAAGTCTTCTCTTATTTGAGCTCGGTTTCAGCTGGGTTTCGAGTTCTTGACCGAAGTTCTAGATGTTTAGTGTTTGTTTTCCGGATTCAAGAGCTGAATCGAAGTGGGTCTTAACTGGAAGAGTGTTGCTCAAAGGCTGCTCAAGGTGAGTTTCTAGAACCCCTCTTTTACTGATTTTCAACTGATTTGGGTCTATTATGCATACTAAGTAAACATTTTGAAAGAAACCGTGGGTTTACAACCTTATGTTCGAAGTGATGTATGTATGTATGTATGTTATACTGATGATTATGGGTTAGTGATGATGATTAGCATGCTTAGATGGCCTTAGTATGTTAGATCTGTGTTTGGGTATGATTAGAATGATAATCGGGTGATGTTGATAACATAGAAAATATTTCAGAATGTTTTGATGAACATGAATAGTGGTTCATGCGCCCAAACAGTGGCCCATGCGTCCAGCATGA
>BJCM01085611.1:0-11668 GCA_018326385.1 Flaveria bidentis
CAACATAAAAATCAAGACTCTTGGCAAGGGGAGATCGAGCATGATCTCCCCTCTCAACCGGCAGCCCTAGGCTCCGGGCAGACTCCCTCTCAGATCCTTATCTCTCTACACATTGAAACTGGTATATATAGGCCTCGGCCCATATTAGATGCGACTAGGCCCATTCGTGCGATTGGACCATGCGTATGGTTCAATCGTACGACTGGACCATGCGTATGGTTCAATCATGCGACTGGACGATACTTATGGTCTAGTCTTAGGAATGGCCAATCGCATCTCTCAGTTGCACGACTGGCCCATTAGCAAGGCTTAGTTGCATATGCTCCTACGAATGACCCAGTTTCATGTGTTTACAATATATCAGGTGTATTACATTAAGCCTAGACTATTCGACAAGCGACAGACACACTATATATGACAATATATGCTCCAACATGTCTGATGCCTTGTCTCAGATGTACTCCTACACAAATGACTCCATGAAAGATTCACTGAAGCAATAGTTTGAAAACTTCACTTATATTGTTGGAGAGACCCTTAGCCAGAAATACTTGATAGATCTTATTTCCTCCCTTCAGTCTGTGGGAGTTGCCCTTGAGTTGAGAGATCTCTTAACAAAATTCATGAGTGCACTCCTAAATGAGTGGACATTCAATTGTTCCTCTATCAAGAGGACAGAAAACTTGAACTCCCTTACCATGATTGAACTATATCGCATCCTTAATGAATACCATGTAGAGATGAAGAACAAGAGAGGCCACCAGATGAGTAGACCCTCAAGCCTTCCTGCTAGCAACGCTTTAGTGCTTGCTAAAGGCTCAGGACCCCTAACCTCAATAGTACCTAACTTATTCCAACAAGCATCCTATTCTTATGGGTTGTACATCATAATCCCTGAGAGTCCAAGGTCTGAACGGGCTTAGCCAAGTTCTTTTTTGGATATTTGTGACTTTGTCTTAGGAAATGGGCATTCTAGTGACTTTCATTTTGCTTTGATGATCTAGAATGTTTCAGCCCAGATGATGTCGAGTACATGGACATTGTCCAACAGATGGCTATGTTAACTTACAGAGCAAAGAAGTTCTTCAAAAGAACTTGAAGACAGTTTCCCCAAAGCCCAACTAACAACAAGTTTGGGTTTGACAAGACAAAGGCCAAATGTTATAATTGTAACCAACTTGGTCATTTTTCCAGGGAATGCAGGGCTCCTAAATCAAATCCGAGAACCTCTCAAACCTCCATACATCCCATAAAACCTAAAGCTTCAAGGAAGTGAACTGAAACAATTATTGTGGCTCAAGAAATTGACTTGTAGTTTCATGGTACAAGATGTGACTCCTGCTCAAGCATTGATGGCTGGAACTGATGATAACAAGGTATGTGAACACCTTTGTACTCTAGTTCTTATTGCTAAGGTTAAGTTAAATCAGGACTATAATATGGAAATTTAATATGATATTGAGTCTTTAAATATCATAAAATCTGATTTTAAAAGGGCGTCTGACTATCAAAAGAAAATTGAAGAGTTAGAGAAAACTATGTCCTTGTTAAACATGAACATACCAACTAAAAGACTCAAATCAAAGATTTTATTTCCAAATTGACTCAGGCTCAAGCCCAACTTGTCACAGCTAAGGCTCAAGCCAGGAAGCATGCTATTTCTGAGCAAAACTTCCAAGCCATTCTTGCATCACCCTCTCACTCAAAATATTGTTGTCAAAATAAAGGTGGGTTAGGAACCAATGAAATTGCTCCACCATAATCTTATATGTTTATTTGACAACCAAGGTGTGGGACTGAAGCGCAAGAGGTTTCATCTGCTAACCCACCTTCTCACGAGTGAATGAGTGATGAAACTTTGGAGACCATCATAGGAAAGAACTAGGTAAACCAACCCTCTCTCACCGGTGATGATCAACCCCTAACCACCAAAGCAAGAAGAAACAGGGATAAAGCAGAAAGAAAACTGCTAAGAATGTGGCTGAGTCCAAGCTGAAAATTGATCCAAAACAAAAGGGTATGTTCATTTCAGCTAGATTTCAAGTGGTTGGAAACTCTGATTCAGAAAGGTATGTAATACCAGCACACCTGTCCTACAAAAGGACTAGAAGTTAAAGGGAAAGATTACTAATGTAAACAAGAAAAACAAGAAACTACATGGCTAAAGATTGTTACTACAATCCTACAAGCACACATTATGCAAATAATATGAAGAAAAAAAAGTCAAAGGGGTTTCATATTTGGGCCTTACCACATGGTTCAAGTGATAAAGAGGGTGAAGCTTGTTTCCGAAGCAAAGTTGCTTTTGGAAGAAACTCATTCTTCTGAAGGGAAAATAGCTTTGGAAGTTAAGGCTAAGAAAGTTCAAAAGAACAAGAAAACTCACTTGAAGCCTTCTGAGAAGAAGAATGCTTCGAAAGAAAAGGTGGTGAAGGCTTCTTCCGAAAAGAGATAAGTTTCGGAAGAATGCCATACTGCTCAAGCTTTAACAAGCTCATTTTCACTGATCAGCCAAGGGATGGAACGGAAGATCAAAGTATATGTTGCAGCCTAAACATCTTCTTCACAAACATCTATTAAACCCCCATGCATACACTTTTGTTCAATAAAATCCTCATCATTGGACAAGCCCAAGACCAATAAGGCTTGGGTTTCTAATAACAACTAACTTTCTTCACCTTATGTGCAGGGACATCCATATGACAAGAATAACAATGTGTGGATTGTAGACAGTGGATGCTCCGGGCACATGACTGGGAAGAGATCTCTTCTTCAACAATTTCAACATTTTGATGGAGGTCCCATTAAATTTGGAGGTGAGGCTAGAGGATACATTTCTTGTAGAGGAAGTGTATCTAATGACAAGTTAAGAGTCGACAAAGTGCACTTTGTCAAACTGCTTGAACACAATCTACTAAGTGTTTCTCAGTTTTATGATCAAAAGCACCAAATGCGTTTCACATAACATGAGTGCATTATCCTCAAACCTAGGATGACAATTCCATAGGAATTGGTGTTTCTCAAATCTCCCAGGAAAGTGGATATGTACATGCTGATATGAACAATTTTTCCCACTAGGTGAAGTATCATGCTTTCTTTCCAAAGGTAATGGTGATGAGTCAACACTATGGAATAAACGTATGTGTCATGTAAATTTTAAAACCATGAATAAATTGGTTAAAAATAACTTGGTACATGGTTTGCCTAAGAACAATTTTTTCTGCAAAGATAACTGTGTTGCATGTCTAAAAGGAAAGCAACATAGAGCATCTCATAAATCCAAAGTTTTCAACTCTATTGCCACTCCATTACACTTATTGCACATGGATATATTTAGTCCCACAAGTATAATGAGCATTGGAAAGAAATCATGTTGCCTTGTGTTTGTTGATGATTTTACAAGATTTACATGGGTATTTTTTAGAACGAAAGATGAAACTGCTAAAACTTTTAAATCTTTTATTCTTAAAATAGAAAATCTAATTGATCATAAGGTTAAAATAATTAAAAATGATCAAGGGACTGAGTTTAAGAATCAAGTTCTTGACTCATTCTGTAACTCAAAAGGGATTGCCAGACAAATATTGCTCCCAGAACTCCTCAACACGATGGTGCTGCTAAGGGGAGGAACATGACACTTATTGAGGCTGTTGAAACTGTGTTAGCTAATTCAAAGTTGCCTCTAATATTCTATATGCTGAACAAAGTTCTTGTAGTTAGCACTGCATGCTATGTGCCAAACAAAGTTTTTGTAGTTAAGCCACATGGAAAAACCACTTATGAACTATGGAACAAGAGGCCATCGTTAATTGGCTTTCTAAGGTCCTTTGGCAGCAGTTGTACCATACTTAACACAAAAGACAATTCAGAAAAATTTGCTGAAAAGTCGGATGATGCTTTCTTTGTTGGATATTCTTCCAACTCTATTGCTTATAGAGTTTACAATATCAAAAATTAACAATTTGAGGAATCATCCAACATTGTTGTTAGTGAGCACACTCCTTGTTTCAGCTGGAACAGGTACTCAAAGTGATTTTGTGAGAATTGTTTCCAAACTATTCTAAACCTTCTTGTGAGATTGTTTCAGCTGGAATAGGTACTCAAACTGATTTTGATGATGACCAACTTTTGAGTTACCCAGACCTATTCCAAGTTCTCCAAGAGTTGTTCAGAATCAAGCTCCTACTATTGTTAGATCAGATAGTATAACTATCTCAAGAGATAATGGAGCTTCAACAAGTTGACAACCTAGTGAGCCTCAAAACTCATCTGGTGACACTGCATAACACCAAGCTGATGGAAGTGGCATTTTGAAGGAATAAGCAATTGTTAATGTTGCTTCACAGCCTACTGAAATTGATATTGTTTCTTATTCATTCATTCAGTCCTTATTGAATGATCTTGAAACAACAGCTGGTCCAAGTGCTCAACTTCCAGAGCAAAACATGTCCAATTTGGATCTATCTCTGCAATTGGATGTTATCCCGAGGCTAAGGATTCACATCACTCGTCCAGTTGAGAATATCATTGGAGATGTCTCTGAGAGTGTGAGAACAAAAGCACAAACTTATAATGGGAATGTCGGCTTGTACTCATGCTTCTTATCTCAGATTGAACCCAACAAAGTAGAAGATACCATAACGGATAGTTGCTGGGTTGAATCAATGCAAGAGGAATTGCTTCAATTCAAATGATAAAAGGTTTGGAACCTATGTCCACTACTATCTGGTCAAGTACCAATAGGCACCAAATGTGTTTTCAAGAACAAGAGAGATGATAAAGGCTTGATCATCAAGAACAAGGTAAGACTGGTAGTTCAAGGATACACTCAAGATGAATAAATTGATTATACTGATGTCTTTGCACTAGTTGCAAGACTTGAGGTAGTAATGATCTTTCTTACATATGCTGCATCCAAGAATTTTACTATCTACAAACTTGATGTAAAGTGTGCCTTTCTATAGGGGAATATAGATAGGGAAGTCTACGTATGTTAGCCTCCAGGATTTGAAGACCCACAACACTTCAACTATGTGTGCAAATTAGATAACGCTCTCTATGGGTTGCACTAAGCACCTAGGCTATGGTATGAGACTCTATCTCAGTTTCTCATGAAGAATGGTTACACAAGAGGTACCATTAACAAGACCTTATTCATAAGGAAGCCGTGTGAAACATTTTGCTAGTACAAGTCTATGTTGATGACATCATATTTGGTTCCTCAAATTACCAAACGTGCAAAGACTTTGAGAACATCATGAAGAAATAAATTTTGAGATGAGTTCCATGGGAAAAATGGAGTTTTTCCTTGGGATTCAAGTGAAGAAAATGAAGGAAGGGTTCTTTATCAATCAATCTAAATATGTATCTGACATTTTAGAGAGATTTGATATGAAAGATTGTAAGCCAGTCAAGACACCTATACCTAGAAAACACAATCTTTGTCCAAACTCTAAGGGGGAGGATACTGATAAACATTATTATAGGGCCATCATTGATTCTTTGATGTATCTCACAACAAGTAGACCTGATATCATGTTTGCAACTTGCATCTTTATAAGATATCTGGTTGCTCCAAAGGTGTCTAACCTAGTTGCTGCCAAAAGAATTCTTTAACACCTCAAGAGAGCACCTAAACCGGGTCTCTTGTATCCAAGGAATAACAATTTCAATCTCTATGGCTATTCTAATAGTAATTACGGTGGCTACAATATCAACAAGAAATCAATATCAAGAGGATGTTAATTTCTTGGTGGAAGGATCATATCATGGTAATGTAAGAAGCAATCTTGTGTTTCAACATCTACTACTGAAGCTAAATAAATTGTTGCTTCTAGTTGTAGTGCTCAACTACTATAGATTCAACACTAGATGATATACTATGGATTCAACTTGACAATAATAGTGCTATCTCCATTATACAAAATCCTGTGAAGCACTCCAAGACAAAGCATATTGACATCATGTATCATTTCATAAGAGATATTTCTGAGAAAAATTTGATCAAACTTATCAAAGTTGATTCAAATGAACAATATGCCATTTGTTCACCAAAGGATTTGAAGAACAGAGATTCAGGTATCTGATTACAGCTATTGGGATGATAAACCTTAATTAGCCTATCTAATTTGAAAACCTTTTCAAAATATGTTTTGTTTCTATCAATACAATCTAAGACCGATTACAAAAACCTTTTCAAAGTATAAATTCTTCTAAAGAGGAATTAACCTTCGAAAGATGTTATTTATATCTTCGGAAGTAAATTTCCGCCAAGGGAAATCTTCTTTTCAGAAGAGTTTTAGTCTCGGAAGAAGCATTTGATAAAATGTCAAATCTACTTCTAGAGCTTATAAACTTCTACTCTCGAAAAGCCCTTTTTACATTTGGAAGTAAGACATTAACCTTCAGAAGTAGGATTGGCTTTGGAAGAAGATTACCTTCGGAAATGGTTTATACTCAGAAGAAAGCTTTACTATGCAATGCAAATCTTTTGGATCCCACTCTGTAAAAAGGTAATTTTTTTCTTAATGATGTCAGAATTTTTAAATGGATTTTATCTTACCACGCCTGTCACATCATACCCCAAACCATCACTTCACCTGATCCATCCACCATTTTCACCCATTTAAATACTTTCGACCCATTCACTTAGTCTTTTTACCAATATTATTACCCAAGTCTTCCTTTGTCCTCACTTTACCTAAATTCAAGCTCATTTCTCTTTTTCTTTCTCACAAAAATGGCTCTAAACCCTCAACACAATCAAGTCGCACTCCTAGATTCATCCAAGGATACAGACTTCTCTAAAATCATCTCCTTCCAAACCTAATCAACCTACTTCACAGCCCTAAGCGTCAACCCCACCATGTATTCAAATCACATGACTGAATTTTAGGGGAATAGACAAATCATAACTCTGAACGTAGTTAGGGTTGTGAAGTCGATCATATCTAAATAGGTCATTAGAGAGAATTCAGAGCTCCATAATGAAGGTTCTCCTACAAAGTTCCCCAAGGCAGACATTGATGACACATATACCCAAATGGGATATGGTGGTGATGTGAGCAGGTCGATAGTGTACAAATTTAACTTCTTTTATCATTGGAATTTCCTACTGCACATAGTTCTTTACTGCTTGTCAAACAAGTCTAGGGAATGGGATCAAATCCCATATAAACGAGGATGCCTAGTTCATGGGTTAGTAAAAAGCCTCCATTTCAGTTACTCAAGGTTTGTGCTGACCAATTTGATGGGGAACCTTAAAAGGGAGACATTTTACATGTATCCCTGTTTCATTAACGATATTATCAACTGTGAGTTGACCAAAGCAAGCTTGTCTGTGTAGCTGCTCTGCTTGTCCCTCACATGAGGTCGGCCATCTTTAAAATGTTGAAGAGGATGTCCACCAACTTCACTGAAAGACACACTCTACTCCTTCTAGGTATGATTGAGCGCATAACTACTGGTGACATCGCTGTAAACCCCACAAGTGATGAACCCATAACAACAATAACCCTCACAACGTCAAATCTACCTTCTTACCCCATGAAAATCACATACAAGAGACGTCCCAAACAAACCAATGTTCAATCTACTCTAATTGAACAAGTCTCCCTATTCAATCCAAAAAGACTAGAGTGGAATCATGGGCTCCAATGCAGTCTGAGGTCACATCTTCCTTCACTTTTGACTTTAATAGGGTATTGAGTCTCCTCAGTCTCAATCCCATGAGACTGAAACCCAAGCTAATATCCCTCAGGATGAGTCACTATGGTCTCCTCAACAGCTTAAAAGGGACAACCTTCTCATAGGCACAATGCCAATAGACATTGACCAAAGTCCCAGGTCATTAGGCTTAACCTTTATATCCTTCACTGACCTACGTATCAGAACTGATGAGGAGATTATGTCTCTTCAAGGCCATAAATGGACCCAAGGATGCTCAAAGATCTAAAAAGGCTTAACACTTGTACGAAACTAAAGAGAAATATACATCATCCTTGAAAACCAATTAATTGTGTTGTTTTGTTCTAGTTCTATCTTTTCATTACTTGTGTTTCTTAGCTCTCATATAAACTGGTTTTTCTAGTTCCCCATTTGATGTGTTAAGTGATATTGAATATTTTCCACTTGTGTTGTTGTGTTGTAAAAGTGCATAGCAACCTTCCTACTGTCCTGCATACATCACCCACGGAAATATGTTGGCGCATGAGCACTATTCATGCGCATGACCTTTCAGGCGCATTGGAAACTTTTGGGTTCATGAGCACTATGTTGGCGCATGGCCAAACACTTAGTTAGTTTAGACAACTTCCTCGCCACATAGACAATATGTAGGTGCATAGGCACCTGGGCACATGGGCAGTTGAGTGCATGGAAACACTTACCCAATTTTAGCATAAACCTAGGCGCATGAGAACTATTTGGGTGCATGGGTTTCATGCGCACGGGACTTAGGCGCATGAGCAACTAAGTTTAACTAACCAACATAATTTCAGTCCCAAGTCTAACTCTAACATGTTCTATGCTTAGTTCTTGCACTCTAAGCATTAGAACCACATGCATAAGATAATCATGACATCATAATCACCTAAAACTTACCCTACCCATACACATTCATACATTCATAAGGGTATAATTCCCCACATTTATAAAAACATACATGCATGCATTTCCAGCCCCAAAAAAGTATACAACATTTAAAATAAAGGATCTAGAAGTCACCTTTGACAACTTTCAGGCAAGACTTCTTCAAACTCGAATGCAAAAAGGAGTTCAAACACCTAAAATCCTACTAAGCACACAACTCGAACATACAAACACTAATATGCATGTAATCGAGGCTATAAACCAGCTAGGAACACTTAAAACACCAAAAAATACCTAACTATGGCTTCTTCTCCTTCTTCTTAAAAAACCGAAAACTTTTCTACTTTCTCTCTCAAAAATCCGAACAAAAGTGATGTGCAAGGTTATATTATTTTATTTCATTTGTACATTTTTACACCTTTAACCCCTCTACTTGGGTTTTATTTCTTTTCTTCTTATATTCTTCTTTCCTTTAAATTTTCCGGGTGTTACAAGTCCACCCCTTTATATAGGTTTCGTCCTCAAAACCTGTTATTCCTCAAACATATGTGAGTAATGTTGCCTCATCTCTTCTTCAGTCTCCCATATAAACTCGAAACCCTTTCTATGCTTCCACTGAACTTGCACCAAGGGAACAACTTTATTTCATAAAGTTTATAAATATTTAAAAGGAGTTAAATTAAAATTAGAGTCTTAATAAATTTAGAGTTTAAATTTGTAATTTTATATTTATTTAAATTATTTAATTTGATATTCATTTCAAATTTCAATCATAGCTCCCTTTTGAAAGACTTGTAACTCACCATTAAATCATTCATAGCCCCCTTCTAACCTCAACTATAAAAACAAGCTTTAGGTCTTACTTTTTGTTTGCTCATTTTCTAAAAATCTCACTAACAAACCTTTCTTTAATCCTTTGGTTTTGATCAATTTCAAGAATTTTTTTTACAAGTAATTTCAAGAAGAATCTAGTACTAAGGTAACCTTATATTGCTTTTATATTATGCATTTATATATTGATTCAAATATTCTAACATCCAATTAATCTCATGACTTTATGAACTTACTTTATTCTTTCTTCTACTAAATCTCTTTTAATTTTAGTAGTTATCATTTTATCATTAACTTTATAATATTCACTAACCTCATAAGAATCACTAACATTCCTAATTCAAGCTAAGAACACGCTAATGTAAACAAAGAATCCCGTTTGCATATAGACGGCTATGTCGTCGCATTCGGTTATTCCACAAGATTATATCTTTAAATGATGGCTATGCCAAAGTCTTGGAATGTTTTTTATAACTCAAATGAAGTCTAATATAACGTATGTCAACATAATCATATTTTTCTAACCCGTTTCATGTTTTAGTAATTTTAAAAGTGCACATAAGTGTCTTACTATATATTTGGCAGAATATAGTCTGACTTTAATTGATCATAACTTGGTCATAACAAACTAAATTTGAGTAAAATCAGACTCAAATATTAATTTCATTGAACTAACTTTTTAACAATAGTTTATACGAGTTCAAAATCAATCGGCGACTCAACAATAGCCCTCACCAGATAAGTGTGCATTTCAGCACCTTCTGTCTTGTGCTGTTGTTTTGACCTATTTACAGATCTTTTAATGAAAATGTTTCTAAATGTAAGTTGTCTGGAAGACTTTAAATTCATTAACTATATTTTTTATTGTTTTATGAAACCATTTGGTATTTTTAAAACTTGTTCAAACACGGACCAAACGTTCTGTCCAGAATCTAAACTTGGTGCAATAATCCTTTTTCAATCTACCTTTCGCTTTTTGGCATTTTCTAAACGTACTAACTTCTTGTAATGAATTCCAACCTCAAGTTTTTGTTTCATTTTAACCTTTAGGACATCAACTTTGACACTTGAACATCCAAGCTCCTTATGTACTACAACCATCATTATACAATGTGAGTTTTCCATGTTAGTTTTACAGGCCCCTTTTTACTTTATTTCACACCTTTTGGGGTGAAACATGTTAATATTATAAAAATTCACTTGTAAAGATCTTGATACTTGTAATGCACGAGCAATTTGTTTATAAACTTGTCATGGTTATTTGAGATATTTGTGAGCCTTATATGATAGTCATCTTTTAAGAACAATCATTAACTATTGCTAACTTAGCAATGTCATATATCTTTGGGCTTGACAAGCCTATTTGGTGCTACAGCCGAGATTATTTCATGTTCCTGATGACGTATTTTTGTTCATCATGGGAAGCAAGTATACATAGCTAATTGTTTTAACTTTTTGTGGACATATTTTTCAAGGTTTGATTGTATTATTATGCTATCTATATTCTTGTAATATTTCTTAACCTATGACATGAATTGCCTCTTAAAAGTTACTTTTATAAGTATGTACAAATTCATGGGAACTCACCATCGTTATATGTTGACCGTATTTTAACATGTTTCAAGATTGCTATTTTGAGGACTTCTTCTTGCTCATATAGGACTTGGACCTAGTTTAACTAAAGATTTTATTTTGTTGTTTGAATATTTGTTGTATTGTAATGACTTATTTGTTTAGTATTATTCAATAAAAATAGCATTTAATATTATTTCAACTTATTTAATTCCATGAGCTATGAACAATCATTTCACATTCATCCGCCCCGATGATTCCATCGTCGGTCGGAGTGTAAAAGATTGGTATCCAAGCCATGGTTATAGGGAATTAGGTTATTAGAAATGGAATGACCGAGATTGAAACTAAGTACCCTTACACAAGAGTCCTCTCATGTATTTTTTATGCTTAGATAAGATTTTATGTGCCTTATATGCTTAAACATGATTATGTGGTTATATGTCTTACATGATATTGTAGGATTCTTTATGCCCAAGACACATAGAACATTGATGTGGTTAGTACGTTATGATCCAAGTCGGGTCATACCCAATAACAAGCTTAACAAACACCAATATATGTTTATTTGTTGATGAGATCATACAAATAAATATTAACACCGATTTAGAAAATTGGTTTTCTAAAACTTTGCTTTTGTAAAAGAACAAACTTATATGGATAATTTGTTCATGAG
>BJCM01085614.1:0-11617 GCA_018326385.1 Flaveria bidentis
TTGTGTCCAATCTCAGATAGAATGACATTCTTGCAACATTGGACATAAATGACTTCATCTTGAAGTTAATAGAGGAAGAGATGAGGATGAAGTACAAGTCAAAGAAAGGATCCTACGTTTAGAATCCTTCACTCTACAACTCAGTTTCTTCTCCAGTTGTTTCAGGAGCACCTTTACAAACAACTTTAGTGTCTAGTTCATCTGGTACCGCTCAATCCACCACTTCAGAACCAAAAACATCAGGGTCATCAACTACCCAATATATAGTGCCTGAAGCCAATACTATAAAGTTGAAAACCAAGAATCTCGGTAATATCACAGTGGAAGTTGCAAAGGAGCACATGGATCTTCTAGCAGTTGTTGTCCAATCCTATGATGGGTTAGTCATTGGGAAGATTGGAAATTGTCATCTTGCAAATGAAGACTACAAGCAAGTTGATGAGAATGAGCTAGAGAGAATGGATATCATGTGGGCCTTGGCAAGTGCAGTTAGAATAGCTAAAAAGTTTGTCAAGAAGACGTGACAGAACCTAATAGCCACTAAGGACACGACGTTTGGTTTTGAAAACACCAAAGTAACATGCTTTAACTGTGGTGAGAAGGGACACTTTAAATGTGAATGTGTAAAACCCAAGAAAACAGGTAATGGAAACCTATTTCCAACCTTCAACCATCAAGACAAGGACACAATTAGAATCGCCTCTTCAAGCAAAGAGACAAAGGCTCTTACAGCTCAAGGTGATGAAGGACAAGACTGGTCCTTCGGGTTTATTTCTCCTAGAGAATCAAATTGAAGCAGTAGATGATAGGACTGCTAGTGAAGGTGAGAGTGCAGCTGAGCAAATGATGTTAGATATTGAAGAAGATGCGAATGTGGTAAATCACCTGGTTGAAGAAGAGCTTAGAGCAACAAGTTTAGAATATCCTGCCACCGAAGGATCTAATTCTGCTTTGATGGTTGATTGAATTGATTCATCACTGGTAAGTTCTCTAGACCAGTTAATTGATAAACATGCTTGTCATGATTATAATAAACTTAGAGAAATCATTGATCTGAAATTTGCTAGGTTATTAGAACATAATGATATCTTAGTAAATGATTTAAAACTTTGCACTGAAGCTAATCATATACTAAAACAAAATGAGTGCAATTTTAAAGAAAAGATAGAACTTTTGGGGAAACAACTAAAGGAAACCAAGGTTGTTGCCTTTAATAAATCTAATGATATAAAGTTTTATTTAAATTCTTTAGAAGAGACCAAAAAGGACAAAGCAGTTTTGGAAGTCGTGGTAAACTCTTTAAAACAAAAAGTGCTTAGTTGGGCTAGTTCTTCTCACATGTTCAAAACTTAGTGAAAGAACGAAACAACGGGGAAGGTCTGGGATACAAAGTAGCTGCACCACCACATGAAATCCTTTTAAATACAAAATGTAGACCTATAAATGACAACCCAGTAAAGGATCATGTGGTGTCCACTCTTCTGGTTAGTGATCCCGATTCCACAGTCAAACCTATACAGAAGATCACTAGACAGAAGGAGCCTACTTTGAAATCTAAGGGTAAAATTCCAGATGAATATTTGGATGATGAAATCAAAAGTGTTGATGTAAGGTCAGGGTCATAAACGTCTACTTCAGAACCAAGACTGACTAAACTAGTTAACCATAATCGTGTTATTCATCAATGTCCAAATAAAATGCAAGTTAAAGATGTTCAAAATGTTAAAACAATTAATTTTGTTAATAAGGCTGAAACATCTAGAAGGGAAGCAATAAAACCAAAACAGACAAAGGTTTACACAACTCAAACCCACATAAATATTTTCCTCAATTTGTAGAAGGAAGATCTTGCTACAATTATGGAAAACGAGGACATATCTCTTCAAATTGTCCTTATTATCAGACACCCAAAAAGAAAATTGAACTTTTTGATACAAAACAAAGCTCTTTTAAATCAAGACCTAATACTCCACCTAAGAGTTTGAGTGAACCTAAAGTTCAAACAATAAGCCAGTCGTCTATTTATAAGAAACATGCCTTACACAAAACTGACTTACGGAAAGAAAAATGAAGTATAATGTCTGATAGTGAGGAGATTAAGAATAAAGATATTCCCTTATCCTCTAAAGGACAATGGGTTGAGTTTATGATGTGTGATTCATCCAGGTCACCCAATCCAGTTAATGCTTAGGTCCCAAATCTGAACTAATAAGTTTCTTTGAATGTGCAGGGTGTCCGCTACAGTGTTATCACTAATACCTGGATAACTGATAGTGGGGCGTCCAGGCACATGACAGGGAATTCTTCTCTCCTTTTTCATCGTTAGACAAATTAAAGGAGGACATGTTTCATTTGCTGGGAATAAAGGAGGTTACATCACTGCTCAATGCAAAGTAGGAAACGAGAAAGTTAAGTTTGACAAGGTCAACTACATTCAGTAATTACAAAACAACTTACTTTCAGTTTCCCAGATCTGTGATAAAGGATTTAAAGTTGTATTTGACAAAAAGAAGTGCTACGTGTTGAAGAAGGACTATGTGATTGAGTAGAATAAAGTTCTTATGTCAGCTTCAAGATACAATGATTTGTATGTATTCGATCTATCAAAAGCCTCCACAACTGATCACACTGTTCAATGCTTCCTTTCAAAGGCAACTGAGAGAGATTCAATCTCCTAGCATAGGAGAATGGGACACATTAATCCAAGAAAGATGAATCACTTGGTACAGAATGATTTAGTGAATGGAGTAACCGTCAAAATCTTCCACCTTCTGGATTTTTGTGTTGCGTGTAAGAAAGGGAAACAGACCAAGAAGGCTCACAAGGCAAAGAAAGTTCATTCAATTGATCTTCCTCTTAAACTTCTACACATGGATTTGTTTGGCCCTATCAGTACAAAGAGCATTGTTGGTGATCTGTATTGCTTTGTAGTAACATATGATTACTCAAGGTTCTCTTGGGTGATGTTTTTGAAAGCCAAATCAGAAACTTTTAAATCATTCAAACAGCTTGTTACTACTTTGGAATCACTCTACAAGCTGAAAGTAAGACAGATCCGATCAGACAATGGAACTGAGTTCAAGAATCAGTGGATGGAGGCATACTATAGAGAGAGAGGAATTGTGCATCAATTTACCTCTACCTACACTCCATAGATGAATGGTGTTGCTGAAAGAAAGAATCAGAGCTTGATAGAGACTGCCAAAACAATGCTAGCTGACTCGAAACTGCCTATTCAATTTTGGAATGAGGCGGTGGCTAATGCTTGTTACATGCTCAATCGAGTCTTAGTGGTCAAATGACATGGGAAAACATGTTATGAACTGCTCCAGCAACGTAAACCCAACCTGGAGTATCTAAAACCGTTTGGCGCACCATGCATGATGCTGAAGAAAACTCAGACAGGAAAGTTTAGTGAGAAGGAAGAAGAAGGTAACTTTCCCGGATATAGCATACCAGACAAGAGAGTTTATAACAACTCAACGGGTCAGGTAGAAGTGTGGTGCAACATTGATGTTCAAAGATTCACCACCCCCTGCTGGAAAAGGACCGTGCTTCTTCTTCGACTAAGAGGGATTCATTAAATCCTTCAATTACCTCCTTCTCCCACTGATGATGAGCTGTCAGCAAGGATGATATATGATGTTCTAAACACACCACCACAAGACTTGATAGCATCGGTTCCACTAGACGAGTCCTCTAATCCTTTAGGGCGAGCGCTTGATGTAAGCGACTCATTTTCTAATGATGAAGTAGTTGAGACTGCAAATGTGGAACAGGAGGAACAGGTTCCCAAAAATGAAAGTACACAAGCATCACATCCTGATGCCTATGACACATCAGAACCTCATACTCCAACAACTTCAGATCCTGAACCTGAGTTTAACAATCTGGATAATGAGGTGGCTGTTCCAACTACTCCCGGATCTCGACTAAATATTTATCATCCCTTGGACAATGTCATTGGGGATGTTAGATCGGGAGTAAAGACAAGAAATCAGCTATACTCAGCTGATTATGCCACGGTAATAGAAAAAGTGGTATCTTCACGATGGTGCATATTTGAGCCAAAATATGTGAGTGAAGCCTTAAACAATGAGACATGGATTAGTGCAATGCAAGAACTCCTACAGTTCAAGAAGTTAGGAGTATGGATCCTTGTGGACAAACCAAAAGGTGCTAATGTAATTAGTACTAAATGGGTGCTGAAATGTAAGAAAGATGACCAAGGGGTCATAATAAGGAATAAGGCTTGAATTGTAGTTCAAGAATTTCGACAAGTCGAAGGCAGAGATTACAATGAAGTGTTTGTACCGGTGGCAAGGATGGAAGAAATACGTATATTTCTAGCCTATGCATCCTACATGAAGATTAAAGTCTATCAACTAGATGTAAAGAGTGTTTTCCTTCATGGTGAAATTCGTGAGATGGTCTATGTCAATCAACCCGAAGGATTTGAGGATCCTTATCATTGGGATAGAGTTTACAAACTGGACAAGGCTCTTTACAGGCTCCATCAAGCCCCTAGAGCCTAGTATGGAAAACTCTCAACTCATCTTGTGAAACACGGTTTTCGCAGAGGAGTGACAGACTGTACACTGTTTATCAAAGAAAAAGATGGCGATTTACTGTTGGTACAGATTTATGTTGATGACATAATCTTCGGTTCCAAAAATGAAGAATTATGTAAAGAATTTGAATCTTTAATGAAAGCAAAATTTGAAATGAATGCCATGGGGGAGATGAAGTTCTTTCTCGGCTTACAGGTGGATCAGACACCAATGGGAATCTTCCTACATTAGACCAAGTATGTAGGTGATATCCTCAGTCGATTCGACATGGAGAATGCTTCAGCCGCTGGAACTCCACTTGCCATAAACCATGACGTGGCACCCGACGAAAATGGTGATCTGGTTGATGCTACCATGTACAGAGGAATGATCAGATTTCTCATGTACCTCACAGCCTCACGTCCTGATATCATGTACGTGGCATGTCTTTGCTCTAGATATCAGGCGAAACCAAAAGTAAATCATCTCATCGGGGACAAAAGGATTTTTCGTTATCTGAACGGTATTCCAACACTCGGGTAGTGGTATCCTCATGACAATGACTTTGAGCTTACAGCGTATAGTGACTCGGATTATAGCGGTTGCAAAATGAATTGCAAATCAACATCAGCGGGATGTCAGTTATTTGGTAGACGGTTATTCACCTGGCAGTGTAAGAAGCAGACCTTTGTTGCTCTGTCAACATGTGAAGCTGAATACGTTGCTGCTGCAAGTTGCTGTTCACAAATCATCTAGATTCAACAGCAAATGCGCGACTACGGTTTGCAATTTTCTAACACCCCTATTTTTGTTGATAATTCTGTTGCTATTGTTGTCACCAAAAATCCGGTCCAACACCCTAAAACTAAACAATTCGGTATTAAATATCACTTTATACATGACTGTTTTGAAAAGCACTTAATTGATGTTGTTAAAATTAGTACGGATTTTCAACGCACCGACCTCTACACTAAAGCAATTGATAAACCTAGTTTTTTATATCTTTTAGAGGTTAATGGCGTGAAAAAGAAAAATGATGTGATTCTAGAAGAAGAAAGTGCGTAATCCGACATGGTCTTTATTTTTCTTCTATTTTATTGTATTTTATTTATTTTTCTGTCTGTTAAAAATCCAAAAACACAAAAAGATTTTCGGTTTTAGAATTTTAGGAGGAGAATAGTTTAATTTAGTATTAAATTCGTGCAGTATTTAATTACTTAAAAAAACAAGGGATGATGGCAGCTTAGCTAAAAGAAATGAAATCAAATATGTGATTTTGATTCAACGTTTATGAAAAATGATAGTACACAGTGATCAAATCGGTTGGGACTTTCAAATATTTTCAATGATAAAGATGCAAAATTCGAAGTATAATTTTGAGAAGTCTAAGCAAAATAAAATGAAAAATGATAGTAAAATTAGTGTGCTACTGAGGTAACATAAAGAAAGTAGACCTAGAGGTTGCTAGTTCATTATATGATGTGTAGGTAGATTCAACACAATAGATGAGTACACCTCATTGGTGGTTTAAATTCAAACTAAGTTGTTCAACTTGTTGTGGGTTCCCATCTTATCCCTGGTTAACACAATCAACGCAATTCCAATAAGAGGTGATGTCCAAAATAAACGCCACAAATGTGTGCGAACAACCATAAAAATGAGCAAAGCACATGGAAAAATGTTGAATGCAATAAAGATAATAACCTATGTTGTTGGTGCGTTATGTGCAAAAAGAAAAATAAATGCTCTAACAAGAAGATAGGTTGTGTGCCTCTCTACTATGCGGTAGCACTGACCTAAGGATAAGCATAACCTAAATATTCTAGAATTCACTATTGTTTGCGCCTCTCTGCTGTGCGATGCAACTGACCTGAGGCTTGGCATCTCTTTGAAAGTTCTTAGAATAGTTTCTTCTTGAAAAATACCTGTAGACCGCTCAAAAATCTCCTAAGGAATGTTGATTACCATATAAGTGTGGGATCCATAAATGCTTGTTGAAATAATTAAAACTTAACTCATCACCAATGTGTGTCAAGAATCTATGTATGGATTTAAGTGGACAAGTATACTGACAATTATCATGAGCTCCAGTTCTTGACAGCCAAAATCATTGTGTGCATCTTATAGCTCTAGTATGATTTCCTTAAACCGCTATTGACTCTAGGTCGAAACAAGAATCTAGCATCAAAATTGTTTTATTAAAATGTTCCAAATGATTCTGATATACGTGTATGATACCATAATGAATTATTCCAAAAATGATAAAATTAACTTGAAATTGTGCTATCCAGGAATTAAAATCGGTTAGATGTACTCTAATAGGTTTAATTCCATCTCAATCAAAAATACAAAAATATGTCCTGTTTTGTTTTAAATTTCAAAATGTTTTCAATTTTTTTGTTTTCTAGTAATTTGTTACATAGATGTCGGACTCTAGTACTAGACTTAATCTATGAATCACTTGTTAGGATCGTGTATTGGATGAAATACTAACTGATAAGCGTGTATACCAAGTCAAATAGTGTGGAATCCTATTTGATTGGCGATCCAATCAGTGAGAACGCACATAGAAACAATTGTAGATTGAATCTAAACATTAAGAATGATTGGTAATCGATCTAGTGCGATCTATGAACTTGAAATAGGTTCTTAGAAGTCTCTGGACGGCTAGGGTACGATTTAGTATGTAGGTATTCAAAGTGTTACGTTTTTCCACGATTTAAGTGGTATTTATAGGTTAGGGTTTCTCATTCGTGCGATTGAACCATTAGCATGGTTCAGTCATGCGATTGAGTCATGCGGTTGATCCATTCGCACGACTGAGTTTTCAGTCGTGCGACTGAGTCAATCTCACGTCACAATCATGCGAATGATCTAGTCTCCTGGTTCAGTCGTGCGATTGGTTCATTAGCATGAAGTTGTTCATGCGTGTGGTCCATTAGCATGGGCCATTCACATGAGAACTTCATACAACTAAGTTTGAATAAGTTTCTCAATTATTACTTTACTAAGATTCATTCAAACAACTACAAACCTATATAATTAGTTCAATATGAATAATAAACATTCAAACATACACTTAAACATTCAACATTAAGATCATCAATCACATAATCTATTTCATTCAACTCATATATATCATTTACAATTAGGACATGACAGACATATTACATTAAGATTGTAAACTAGGTACATATGCATCTACAAACTCCCCCTTGGACCTAGTTTCTATTATTGTCTGGCATCCTTCATTAGCTCGTCAAACTTCTTATGCCTCTCCTCAACTGTGACTCCGGCATGTATCTCAAAAGCAAAGCAGAGTCTTATCACATTCTGAAATTGGAGGGCCTGCATAATATCCTGCGGATCATAGAACAATGGCCACCTGTATAAAGTATAAACATCATTAACTGACAGGTTGGTTAGCCACATTGGGTCAAATACCCTGATGGCCTCCATTTGGCGCTATTTCTGTAATACTATGACTGTTTCTCCTGTTCTCCAGTCATAATACCACTACTTGAAGTGGGGAGTGAAGTTCTGTGGCATTTCCCTCATAGGGATCTTTGACATAGTACGAGGAGGACACCACTTCAACACCACTTTGGGTTTCCAATCCTTGGGTCCACCTCCGACCTCCGAATGTACCTTATAGGTTGCTCAGGCTTGAAGTTAACCCATCGTGTGTGGTATTCTCTCTTCAATGCAGCTTCAAATCAGTCGGACATCTTCCTGGGATCAGCATATAGCAGGTTTAGGCGTGCCAACTGGTTGAGCTCAAAACCAGGGAGAGTCTTCAGATCATGTGGAAATCTGAAGTACTCGATTCCCTTTTCCTGTTTCACAGCATATACATTTAGATCCTCCAAGTAAGCCCATGCTATAATCTTGCCAGATACCTTGAGATGCTTCTTGACTCTGTAGAGCTTGGTGTAGGCACTCGGTTTCAGCGTTGTGCGTTGGGCTCGGATCTCTACAAAACAGCTGCCCACTCAACCTTTTTGGTCTCAACATATGCATCCGAGGCTTCGGCTTGGCTCTCTGATTTCTCGGTCTCCCTTTCCATCATATCCAATTTAGCATACAATCCACTGTCGAGCTTATTACCAAAATTGGGAACCATATTTCCCTCTTGATCAGTATATTCTAGATAATGATGTGCTGTGACGTCTTCAATCTCTATCTCATCAACATCGTGGAGCTCGTCATCAATAGCAACATCGATGGCAGGGGCATCTTTGACCAACTTATTCGGGTTCAACCAAAACATCTCTGCCAGTTGCTAATCAGTAAGGTCATGGATGATTTCTCCTTCTTTAGGAGCATAGCTCAGTGACCTCCTGACTATCCCTTGTAGATCAAGAATCATAGTGAACTGAGTCTTGATCTACTGTAGGGGAGCAACATTGTATTCATCTCTTTAAAAGTTTGGATCTGCTTGATTTGAAACATATAATACATCATTCATCAGTAATTAATCAAGACAGTAAACATTAAATATATACATAAACATTCACGCATATAAGTTTAATACAATATTCAAGTACACATGATTTAAATTACATAAACATCTATGCATTACATTTGTCCTGAATCATGTGGTCCTTTGCTGTCGGGGCTGATGTCGAGGCGCCCTGATCTTGATTTCTTTTGGTCAGCCTCTTATTATCTTCTTGGGCACCCGAAGTAGATGGATCCCCTTCACCTTCATCATCTCCACCATCCACATCATCACCTCCATCTGTATCATCACCTTCATCATCACCATCATCATCATCACCACTCTCATCATCATCACCATCATTACCATCTCTCTCTCGGATCTTAAGAGGCTCATCCTTAGATACCTTGACTTTGTGAATGATGGTCTTGTTAGAAGCCTCCAACTCCTCTATCCTCTTTGCCGAGTGGACGTTTTGCTCCTGGAGTTGGGCAATTTGTTGAGCTTGTTATGAGATCTGTTGTGCTTGGGTAGTGTTTAGCTCCACAAGCTGACGTAGTTGGGTAGTCTTTTTTTCATGAGCAGCCAACAACTTTAGAACCATAAGGTTCAGTGCTGAGAGATATTCCTCTACCCCAATGGGAGGTAGAGATGATCCTGTGGGGAATGTCGGGTGGGATGATGGTCCGGGTTGGTGGCTAGTAGTGGTGGTGGTGGTGGTGGAAGTGGTGAATATAGGAGGTGGGATATGTGTGGGTGGTGATGGGTGAGCTGTAGTGGTGGTGGATGGGATGTGGGTAAGTGGTGGAGTGGGTGTGGTAGTTGTGTGTGAGGTGGTAGTAGTGGTGGTAGGTGGAATGGTAGCAGTGGTGGTGGTAGTGGTGGAAATAGTGGCTGAGGTAGTGGTTGTGGTGGTAGCTGAGGTCAGGGTGAACTACAGTCTTTTCCCCTTCTTGCCATAGGGGTGAGCCATTCTCTTCTTCCTTGTGCCTTTAAGGCACTAAGGCCCCCCTTGGCTGCTGGGCGGGTCCGGTGTATATGAGGGATCTGAAACAGTAGCAGCAGCATCCCCGGACTCCCCTTGGCGTCCACCAACCGCCCTTAATCCTCTCTTTATGGCAACCACCCTGCTGCCCACATTGCTTGTCAGAGGCTCCTTATCACTCTCCTCCTCCTCATCAGGAGGGCAAAAATCCTGATGGAAACTGGAGGTGGTGGCTTCTCCATGAGCGGGAGGTAGAGGTATAACATGTGTAGTGTTGGCCTTAGAAATAGCTAGCCCAGAGTCTCCACCGGTGTCACCATCATCGTCATCAGAGTCATCAGATGGGAGAGCAATCTGCTCTACATCTGAGTCACTCTCCTCATGGCGCCACTTACGCCTAGCCGGCGCCATGTAATCTGCCTGGGCCAGATGCCTAAAGAGTCTCCTCACAGGGGGTTTGACTTGCTTTCCCCTGTAGACCTTCATGCGCCCCAAAGTCGTATCATCCATCACCTCCAGAGATACTGCATCGTGGCTCTCCTTAGGCAAGGCAGGCAGCTTCTTATAAATAATCATCTGTAAGAATCAAGGGTACATACAGAAGCCCTCCTTGCCTTTGGCCTCAAGGTTCTCTATGAGGTAGGCAAATATCATGCTGGAGAAACTGAAGGGGTGGTTGAGTACCAGTGCCACATAGGCATTCTGGATCTAGTCTGATAGGTCATCAAAGCCACCCTTCCTTGACGTTATGCACTTCAGTATCACATGCGCCAAGTACTTAAACTGGGGACACAGGTTGCTTTTGTTAAGCACACCTGCATTGATGTCCCCAGCGTACTTCATCCTGAGGAAGCACCCCCCCCCCTTCACTGTCAGAGGGTGCAGCCTGGTCAGGTGATCTGCATTATCACCCAGATCTAGTACTCGTCGAATATCTTCAGCAGTCACCTCGATATCCTGCCCAAAAATAGTGCTCCGGATGCAGTAGGGCTCATGAGGTCGGTCAACCGATGCACCCTCCCAAAAGGACAGCTGTATAGACCTGTAGGGGGTACATGGTGTAGATATAGCTCTGTGGATCCGGGTCTCTTTAGGAAGGCTATGATGCCAGCAAACTCGGCACCGTTACGAGTTGTGGCGTCCAGATGAGCACAAATATTGTGCTTGGTGTTTATGGTCCATCAATCAGCCATCAATCTGTAACACAAGTAGCATACAAGTGAGATCATCACACAACAGAAACCATTGTTAATTAATCTGTTTGAGATCAGTTTGGTTCAATCATACGATTGAACCATACGATTGGGTTCAGTCGTTTGACCTAACATGCGACTGGATACAATTCGGTTGACTGATCATGAGATTGAGTTCAATCAGGTGACTGAGCCTGCGATTGGTTCAGTCGGCCGACTGAGCTCATTCGCATTGTTTATTCGGCCGATTGAGTCATTCGTCCAGCTCAGTCGTGCGATTGTAGTTCATCCGGGTGTCCAGTCGCATGACCCACTGTTTGTTCGATTGAAATTCGAATTTTGATCAAATCTTAATATTAGACATCGTAGTTAGGTTCACTAGACTCGCATTCACTCTAATTAGCACTTAATAACCTTGATTTCAACATTTTACTTAGTTTAGTTAGGT